>CAUYPK010036166.1:0-10305 GCA_963574355.1 Loris lydekkerianus
TCTCTAAGTGTTCTCCAAACATCTTTCCAAAAGGAATGTATTAATTCGTATTTCCACCAGCAGTGTAGAAGTGTTCCCTTTTCTCCATATCTATGCCAACATCACTGGTCTTGGGATTTTGTGATATGGGCTAATCTTACTGGAGTTAGATGATATCTCAAAGTAGTTTTTATTTGCATTTCTCTGATAATTAAGGATGATGAGAATTTTTTCATATGTCTATAGGCCGTGCGCCTGTCTTCTTCAGAGAAGTTTCTCTTCAAGTCCCTTGCCCAGCCTGCAATGGGATCACTTATTCTTTTCTTGCTTATACGTTTGAGTTCTCTGTGGATTCTGGTTATTAAACCTTTCTCAGAGACATAACCTGCAAATATCTTCTCCCATTTTGAGGGCTGTTTGTTTGCTTTACTTACTGTGTTCTTGGCTGTGCAGAAGCTTTTTAATTTGATCAGGTCCTAGTAGTGTATTTTTGAAGCTGCTTCAATTGCCTGGAGGATCCTCCTCATAAAATACTCACCCTGACTGATTTTTTCAAGAGTCTTCCCTGTACTCTGTTCTAGTATTTTTATAGTCTCATGTCTTAAGTTTAAATCTTTAATCCAGTGAGAGACTACCTTAGTTAATGGTGAAAGGTGTGGGTCCAGTTTCAGTCATCTACAGGTTGCCAGCCAGTTCACCCAGTACTATTGGTTAAATAGGGAATCTTTTCCCCACTGGATGTTTTTAATTGGCTTGTCAAAGATCAAATCACGGTAAGTAGCTGGATTCATCTCTTGGTTCTCTATTCTGTTCCAGACATCTACTTCTGTTTTTGTGCCAATACCATGCTATTTTGATCACTATCGATTTATAGTACAGTCTCGGATCTGGTAGCGTGATTCCTCCTGCTGTGTTTTTATTGCTGAGTAATGTTTTGGCTATTCAAGGTTTTTTCTGATTCCATATAAAACAAAGTATTATTTTTTCAAGATCTTTAAAGTATGACAGTGGAACTTTAATAGGGATTGCAATAAATTTGTGTATTGCTTTGGGTAATATGAATATTTTAACAAGGTTGATTCTTCCAGCCATGAGCATGGTATGTTTTCCATTTGTTAACATTTTCAGCTATTTCTTTTCTTAGAGTTTCATAGTTCTCTTTATAGAGATCTTTCACGTCCTTTGTTAGATAAACTCCCAAATATTTCATCTTCTTTGGCACTAATGTGAACAGAATAGAGTCCTTCACTGTTTTTTTCAGCTTGACTATTGTTGGTATATATGAATTTATGAATGTTGATTTTGTAACCTGAGACGCTGCTGTATTCCTTGATCACTTCTAAGAGTTTTGTAGTAGAATCCCTGGTGTTTTCCAGATATATAATCATATCATCTGTGAAGAGCGAAAGTTTGATCTCTTCTGACACTATATGGATAACCTTGATCAACTTTTCTTCCTTAATTGCAATGGCTAAAACTTCCATTACAATATTAAAGAGCAGTGGAGACTATGGGCAACCTTGTCTGGGTCCTGATCTGAGTGAAAATGATTTCAATTTGACTTCATTCAATACGATATTGCCTGTTAGATTGCTGTAGATGGCCTCTATCAGTTTAAGAAATGTCCCTTCTATACTAATTTTCTTAGGTGTTCTGATCATGAAGGGGTGCTGTATATTATCAAAAGCTTTTTCTGCATCAATTGAAAGAATCATATAAACTTTGTTTTTTAATTTGTTTATGTGCTGAATTATACTTATAGATTTACATATATTGAACCAGCCTTGAGACCCTGGGATAAATCCTACTTGGTCATGATGTATAATTTGTTTGATGTGTTGCTGGATTCTGTTTGTTAAGATCTTGTTGAATATTTTGCATCTATATTCATTAGTGATATTGGTTTATAATTTTCTTTTCTTATTGGTTTTTTTCTGGGTTTGGAGATCAGGGTTATGTTTGCTTCATAGAACATGTTGGGTAGTCTTCCTTCTTTTTCTATATTTTGGAACAGGTTGAGTAAAATAGGTACCAGTTCCTCTTTAAAGATTTCATTGAATTCTGACGTGAAGCCATCTGGTCCCGGGCTTTTCTTTTTAGGGAGATTTTGTATGGTTTATGCTATTTCAGAACTTGATATTGGCCTGTTAAATGTTTCCACTTGATTCTGGCTAAGTCTTGGAAGGTGACATGCTTCCAAGTATTGGTCAATTTCCTTGAGATTTTCATATTTCTGAGAATAAAGTTTCTTATAATATTCATTAAGGATTTTTTGAATTTCTGAGGAGTCTGTTATTTCGTCTTTGTCATTTATGATTTATGAGATTAGAGAGTTTACTCTTTTTTTCCTGGTTAGGTTAGCCAAAGGTTTATCTATTTTATTGACCTTTTCAAAAAACCAACTTTTTTATTTATTGATGTGTTGTATAATCCTTTTGTTTTCAATTCCATTTAATTCTGCTCTAATTTTGGTTATTTCTTTTCTTCTACTGGGTTTGAGGTTGGAATGTTCTTCTTTTTCCAGTTGCTTGAGATGTCCCATTAAGTTGTTAACTTCCTCTCTTTCTGTTCTCTTGAGGAAGGCTTTCAGTGCTATAAATTTCCATCTTAGGACTGTTTTGCAGTATCCTAGAGGTTGTGATAATCGTGTCTTCATTGTCATTTTGTTCCAAAAATTTGGCAATTTCTTTTTTAATCTCATCTCTGACCCAGCTATCATTCAGCATAAGGTTATTTACCTTCCATGTTTTTGAATAAGTATGCAGATTCCTATTGTTACTAAGTTCAACTTTTATTTAATGGTGGTCGGAGAAGATGCAAGGAATAATTTCTATTCCTTTAAATTTACTGAGTTTCGATTTGTGACCTAAGATGTGATCAATTTTGGAGTATGTTCTGTGGGCTGATGAGAATATGTGTATTCAGTTTTGGGGGAATGAAATGTTCTGTAGATGTCTGCTAGATCCAAATGTTGGATGGTTAGGTTTAAATCTAAAATTTCTTTGCTCAGCTTTTTCTTGGAGGATCTATCCAACACACCAGCGTTAAAATGTCCGACTATTATGGAGCTGGAGGAAATCAAGTTGCTCGTGTCAGTTAGAGTTTCTCTTATAAATTGAGGTGCATTCTGGTTGGGTGCATATATATTAATAATTGAAATCTCATCATATTGAGTATTACCCTTAACAAATATGAAGTGACCATTCTTATCCTTCCTTACCTTTGTTGGTCTAAAGCCTATTGTGTCTGCAAATAGAATTGCAACACCTGCTTTTTGTTGATTATCATTTACCTAAAATATGGATGACTATCCATTCACCCTGAGTCTATATTTATCTTTTAAGGTAAGATGTGATTCTTTTATGCAGCAAATATCTGGCCTGAGTTTTTGTATCCAGTCAGGCAACTTGTGCCTCTTTAGAGGACAGTTTAAGCCGTTCACATTAATGGAGAATATAGATAAGTCTGGTAAAATTTTGTGTATCAAGTTTTTCCAAAGTCCAGTGGACATTTTTAATCCTTTTCCCACTGTGGAAGTTGAAGTTTGATCAAAAGTTTCTGAGTGAATTTACTTTTGTGGTAGAGGATTTGGCTGGTCATTATGGAGGATAGGTCTGAGACTATCCTGAAGAGCTGGTTTAGTTATGGCAAATTTCTTCAACATGTGAATGTCCTTAAAGTATTTAATTTCTCCATCATAAATGAAACTCAGTTTAGCTGGATACAGGATCCGGGGTTGAAAGTTATTTTGTTTTAGGAGATTAAAAGTTGACGACCACCCTCTTCTGGCTTGAAAAGTTTCAGCAGAGATATCTGTAGTCATTCTAATATTCTTACCTTTGTAGGCAATGGTTTTCTTACATCTGGCTACTTTCAGAATTTTCTCCTTTTTATTAACTTTAGTGAAGTTAATTATGATGTGCCTGGGGGATGTCTTATTTGGATTGAGTCATGCTGGGATTCTGAAACTGTCTACTATCTGAATTTCAGCATCTCTTGGGATGTCTGGAAAATTCTCTTTCATAATTTTATGGAGAAGGGCCTCTGTGCCTTGTGAAGCTACTTCATCACTTTCAGGGATTCCCATGACACAGATATTAGCCTTGTTTGAATTATCCCAGAGCTCTCTGAAAGAATGATTCGTTTTTGCTCTCCATTTCTTTTCCTCTTTGAGAATTTAGGAGCATTCAAATGCTTTGTCTTCAATGTCAGAAATTCTTTCTTCTGCTTGCTCCACTCTGTTACCAAGGGATTATACTGTATTTTTTCAGATCTTTGAGGGCTGCAAATTCTTGCTTCAATGTAAAAAAATCTTTGGTGTTTTTATCTTTAAATTTGTTGAATTCCTGATACAAATTTTGAATTTCTCCTCGAATTGCTAATTCCAACTTTTGAATTTCTCCTTGAATTTCTAATTGCAAATTTTCCTCCATTCTATTAATCTTGTTTATGATCCAAATTCTGAATTTGATTTCTGACATCTCAGCTATCTGTTTATGAATGGGATCTTCAGTGACATCTGCCATATCTTTCCTTCGGGGGTTGATCTATTCTTGTTATTCATGCTACCAGAGTTTTTCCACTGATTTGGCCCCATGATTATTTTATACCATTTGACTTTTCCCCTGGAGGTTTGCCAAGGACCTGTGCAGTGCTTCGACCTGAGAAACTGGGGATCTGTTTGGTGTGGTGGGGCCAAGTGGCTCTGTCTTGTTTTCAGCTGGTCTCTATCCAAGTCTAATGAAACACTTACTCTGGGTTGAAGTCTCAGCTGTGGAGAAATACTAGCAGTTAAGTCACCCCACTTCCCACAGGCAATAACTGGAAAAGGAATATCAAACCTTCCTACAACCACACACCCAGAGCACCACTTGGATAGTCCTCGGGCAATTGGCTCACTTCAAAACATCCAAATCAATTGTATCAGTCAGCAGCTGTCTCAGGTGGGAGAGTTTAAAAGGTCTCTAACAACTAGATCACAGGAATCTGCTGACAACTCAAATATGACTTGCTCTGGTGCTCTGTGAGGTCAGGAGGACCCACCCAGCAAATAGATTAGTCTTGGAAGGTTGATGCACCTCTGTCACACTCCACCTTGTATCTCTGTCACACCTAGTCACTGATAGCCCTGCAGGGCTGTGACCCACTTGCCTCCAATGAGCAGATACTCCAGGGGTTTGCACCTGCCTGAATCACAAGGAAATCTATGCCTCCTCAGCCTGCTCACTGCTCTCTGCCTGTATCTGGCAGGGGGAGGTGAGGCCTGACAACCTCAGGGGCTTAATGGAGACTGGAGGGTGTTCACTCACTTCCAGCCCTGCCCCTGATTGATGTTACTGACAGAACAGAACAACTTTGCAGAATTTGTTTTTGTCCTAGCTAAATTCCCTTGCAGAAGAGAAGCTGTTTTGAATTTATAGAACCTGTGTCTCAGGCCCTGTCTTTGCTGCTGCAAAGGTTTGTATTTGAAGCTCAGTTAGCTGTCAGTTCTAGCCTCCTGCCCTCTTTTGTCGAGGCTGATGATCCCCTGAGGGCCGGATGTGTCTTAGGCTCAGTAAAGCAGTCCTCTGTGTCAGCCCCACCCTGGGAGCCTGCTGCACTGTGTGCGCGTTTTCTAGTCCCTGTGCTCTACCTAGGCCGGTACTGCCTGAGGCAAACCCTTTACTCACAGGGCCTGCGTTTTTTCCCAGATCTTCTGCCAGTGGTTGCCACCTGAGAAGATGCCCGGCCTCCTCTTGTTGCCCAGAGAGATAGGGGTTGTGACTCCAGAAAATCCAGGGGTGAGCCTATTGTTGCCAAAAACAGCTGCTGCTCTGCACCTCTGGGCACCACCACTCTGGCGTGGTTCCTCTCAGTGGACTGTCCTCTCCTCACTCCCATGCTGCAGAATCAGCACTGACCAACTGCAGTCCAGGACCTGTCCGTACCCCTTGAGAAATCAACCAAGTATCCGGACTCCTGGGGGACAGGCCTCCAGACCTCAGAGTGAGAGTGGAAGGGAGTGCTGGGGGCTCAGAATTGCAGGTAGAGAATATATACAGTTTTACACAGTTTTATGCCTGGCAGGAGAGCACCATGGCACCCTAGTAGGGTAAGTAGGTCTAGTTTTTAGATGGTCTTTCCCATGCAGTATAATGGGAGGACTTTTGAACTCGGCTCGTTTGTTTATGGGTTACTTGGAGTGGTTCTCATGGGGGAGGGGACTCACGTCCACTTGGTGATGGATTTTTTACCTTTTATTTGTATCCTTGGGGTTGCAGTTTGCCACAGCAGGGTTGTCATGCATTCTTCAACCTTCTCTCTTGGTGCAGCTCTAATCTGCTGCTAAATTTACGTCCTTTAACTCTCCTTCTGGATGGGAGCCTCAGTTCACTGGTTTCCATTTAGCATCTAGGCACGTTAGCCTTGGGGCTACAAAGATGGATAAATCACAATCCCTGAACTCACAGAGATCATGTAAGTTTTCAAGGAGATCCCACAGCTCACAGCAACCTCAAACTCTTAGTCTCAAGCAATTCTCTTGCCTCAGTCTCCCAAGTAGCTGGGACTAACTATAGGTGCCCACCACAATGCCTGGCAATTTTTAGAGACAAGGTCTCACTCTTGTTCAGGCTGGTCTCGAACTGTGAGCTATCCCTAACTTTTAAATATACAAATCTTTTTAAAATATTTTTTTATTATTGTTTTGGAATCATTAAGGGTACAAAGAATTAGATTTCACTGATTGCATTTATTAGGTAAAGTCTCTCATGTAATTGTGTCCCCCAGCAAGAGATGTGTCACATACCGCAACCAGCCACCACCTCCCTCCTTCCCTCTCCCAATCCCTCATTCTCCATCCCCCACTGTATTAAATCATCTATTGCCTTAATATTAGAATTGAGTACATTGTAAAGTCTCCATCTTTTTAATGGCTGAATATTATTCCTCCCAGTTTCTCTTCTAATTGAATAAATATACAAATCTTATCATCACACTGTAATATTTTTCATATCCATTATTATTTAATTCATAAGTTATTAGAGTTGTCTCTTTACATTTTTATCCATCATTTTTGTATTTTTAATCAAAATAGATTGTGATTGGCAGTCTGCTCTATAGAAATGCAAACCACTGACTTTGGTTAGACTTGGCGTGTGTCTGAGCACACTGTAAATTTTAAGAGGATTCATAAATTCTGCAATTGTTGACCACAGTTTTTTATTTATATATACTTAACTGTGTTAGTTAAAATAATTGTTTAAATATTTGAAATTTCTATTATTTTTAGACTATTTTTAATTATCCTGAAGAGTTAAAACTTCTGACATTATGACATAATATTCTTTAATTCTAACATTTAGTTAAATAGTTTAAAGTCTTCCTTATTTACTACATTCTCTTTCTTAGCATCTCTATGTTCTTTTTTTTTTTTTTTTTTTTTTTTTGCAGTTTTTGGCTGGGGCCGGGTTTGAACCCATCACCTCCTGTATACGGGGCTGGTGCCCTACTCCTTTGAGCCACAGGCACTGCCCAGCATCTCTATGTTCTTATACTTAGGTAAATTCCAGCTGACAACATAAAACTTGGTGTATTTATTTTTTTTTATAATCTAATCTTCTTTTCTTGTCTTTTAAATTAAGATTTTTGTCCATTTATATTACTAGTTAAGAAAACAGTCATACTTTATGGATAAGAAAATAAATGCTGAGGGCAGACAGCTTCAGTTTGAATTCTGGATCTGCCACTTACCAACAGATGCATGAGTTTGGGCTAAACACTAAAATTTTCTGTGTTTCCTCATTATTTGTTAATTTGAATTTATACTATCGTTTCTCTCATGGGGGTACTGTGAAAATTAAATATGTTAACATTTGTAAATTATTTCCAATACCTTCTGGACTATAGTAGGTGCAGTACAATTGTTTGTTATTATTGTATTTCAAATACATTTCCCTTTTGTTTGCTCAGTATTTGAGCTATCATATTTTACACTGTTTTATTTGCTCCAATGTTTTTTTTTCTTTTTTACTTTTGATTGACTCACAAACATCTTTTAATCACATTTAATTTTTAAAATCTCTGCTTGCTTTATTCTTTTAAAAAGTTCATCACGATGTTCTAAGCAAACATTGAAAAACTCCATTTAAGAATTAAATATTAAAAAAAAAAAAGAATTAAATGTTTTCAACATAGAAAATAAAGATCAATTAAAGTATTCTTTAAAATCCCACAGAACCTATGGTTAACAAATACCTTGCTTGGCAGTTTCCAAAGACTATGAAGGTCTGACTAAAATTCACAAACTTAACCTAGAAAAAGTGCTATATATCTTATTGCTGACTATCATTGCATTAACCTTTAAAGTCCTCCCCTTGGGAAGCTATGCACTGATATCAGTGCCTCATCTACCTTTCAAAGCAATTTTGAAACTCTTTTATGGAATGGCCTTCAGACCTGTTGTCACACGAGGTCTGACAATTAAGTTTGTGAACTTGTCACCATGTGCTTATGTTGGTAGCACTGTACAAACAGCTTGGTACAGTTTGATTGCCTTGGTATATCAGTGTCTCAAGCTGTGTTTGTGTTGATGTGCGGTGGTGTCTTGCTGAGTGGCATTCATTAATGTTACATGTTTTTGTGTGTCTTACAACCATAGCTCTGATGTTTGTTCCAGAAAGAGTTCTAACCTCTAGTGGCTTGGGTTGCCTCTAAGCACAGGTCAATTTCTAGGTATTCATCTTGTGTGTTTTAATTCTGAATTAAAGTTTCTCAGAGTTTGTGAAGAACTTGGATACTATTTGGTCCTTTCTTCTCATTTTACAGACCTGTAGCTCAGATTAGAGAAACATTGTTCCAGACAGCTTATCATTTGGAAATCTTATAGGTTTGACACAATTACATATATTCATTACTATTTTTTCTTTGTCTTTTGTGGGACATTTATTATACATAGTTTTGCTGTCTGACTAGACTTTAAATGATTAAGGATTATATCTTCTTAAAATCTGTACTGTAGCAATAAATCTCTTCTTAAATTGATGTCAAATCCCGGGTTTAACACTCATTAGGAATTCAATAAATTGCTGAATAATTTATCTGTGAAGGGCCATGGTAGAAGCTTTATTTTTTGTAAACTTCAAAGCAATAGAAATAGGTGGTGATGTCATAAGTGCTTATTGTAGAGATGAGAGGTTAGCAGACATGTTTCGGGAGTACTGCAGAAATCACCCAGAAGCCATTTTGTATGTAGAAGTACCTAACAGCAGATACACCAAGAGTTAAAGAGAGGGCATGTTAAGGACCATTTCATGAGCAATAAAAGAGAATTTTGCCTGAGGAAATGTGAGGCTTCAGTTCAATGCTATTCTGACAAGATATTAAAATAAACTCTGTTTTAAAAAGTTGTTTTCTGTTTTTTAGACAGAATTTCTCTCTGTTGGCTGGAATGAAACGCAGAGGTGTTACCATAGTTCACTGCAGTCTCAAATTCTCAAACTCCTGGGCTTAAATGATCCTCTTACCTCAGCTTCCCAAGTAGCTGGAATTATAGTCACAGGCACAGGGGATTATGCCCTGCTAATTTTTCTATTTTAAGTAGAGACAGGGATCTTACTCTTGGTCAGGCTGGTCTTGTACTCCTGACACAATCAATTCTTCACACCTTGGCCTCCCAGAGTGCTAGGATTACAAGTGTGAGCCTGTGCTAGAATTATAGCCTGGCTTGTTTTGTATTTTTTTTTTTAACAATAATCCTTACTTTTAATTTGTCTTCTCATGATTCAGTTATTTTAGAACTTTGAAATATATAAGAAAAGTTAACAGTTGGCTGCTCTTAGTTTGAAAAGATACATCATTGGGTCACTTTCTTGAAGAAAGTCTGACAGACAGGAGAATGGATACTTTTGGTGCTGCTTCGGAAGGTGATTAGGTAAGCCAGGATATGTTTTTATGTACCATAAAAACAAATTTCAAAATCCCAGCGACTCCAAAAATAAAGGCTGGCCAGGTGCAATGGCTGACACCTATAATCCTAGCTCTCTAGGAGGCTTAGGTGTGAGAATTGCTTGAGCTCATGAGTTTGAGATCAGCTGAGCAAGAGAGAATCCCTGTCTCTAAAAAAAATAGAAAAAGAAGTAGCCAGGCATTATGGCAGGTACCTGTAGTCCAAGCTATTATGGAGGCTAAGGAGGGAGGTTCATTTGAACCCAGGAGTTTGAGGGTGCTGTGAGCTAGGCTGACACCATGGCACTCTAGCCTGGGCAATGGAGACTATCTCAAGGAAAAAAAAAAAAAATTAACTCAGCAATGTCATGTAGAAGTCTGTGGTCCATAAATGTCACTAAA
>CAUYPK010036169.1:0-30428 GCA_963574355.1 Loris lydekkerianus
GGGGGGAAAGGGAGGGGAGGGAGGAGAGAGGTGGGTGGAAGGAGGGAGATTGGTGAGAATACATTTGTGGTGCATCTTACAATGGTATATGTGAAACTTAGTAAATGTAGAATGTAAATGTTTCAACACAATAACTGTGAAATTGCCAGGAAGGCTATGTTAACAAGTGTGATATAAATGTGTCAAGCAGTCTGTGAAACTAGTGTATGATGCCCCATGATCATACCAATGTACATAGCTATGATTTAATAAAAAAAAAAAAATAAAAAAAAGATTAATAAAAAGAACTACTTACTATATGATCCAGCAATACCACTACTAGGTGTATATCCAAAAGAAAGAAAATCAACATATCAAAAAGATACCTGCAGCCTCATGTGCAGATATTTTCAATAACAAAGATATGAAAACAATCGTCAACCAATAGATGAATGGATTTTAAAAATTGCAAACACACATACACACTCTGAAATTCTAGTCACCCATAAAAAAGAATTAAGTTCTGACATCTGAAACAATATAGACGAGGCTGGTGGATATTATATTAAGTAAAATAAAGCAGGAATGAAAAGATAAATACTGGATGCTCTCACTTGTATTCAGAAGCTTAAAAGAGTTGAACTCATGTAAGTAGAGAGCAGGACAGTGGTTACCAAAGGCTGAGGGTGCAAAGAATAAGAAGAGGTTGGTTAAAGGATACAGAAGTATAGCTAGTTGTGAGGAATAATTTCTATTGTTCAATGGCACTATAGGGTGACTACCGCTAACAATTTACTACATACGTTCAAATAGCTAGAGGAGAGGATTATGAATGATCCTAACACAAAGAAATGATAAATGTTTAAGGTGATAGATAAGCTAATTACCTTGATTTGATCATTACACTTTAAATGTATAGAAATATCATTATGTATCCCATAAATGCATACAATTGCTATGTGTCAATTAAAAAATAAAGAAGAAAATAGCTAGGAAAAAAATTCAAGTGGTAAGGCCATGTGCTCCAGGCTGGTCTGTCATACACATTCAGCTCAAAATAAACTTCTTTAAATTAAAAAAAAGAAAAGAAAAGAAAAATTCAAGTGGCAAATGATTTATCAAGTTTATTTCTATATATTTTTTAAGAAAAATGATTTCAAGGTGTGTGTGTGTGCATGTGTATTAAAACATCATTTGGATATACTTTAATATGTGCAATTTATATATGTCAATTATACCTCAATAAGTCTTTCAAATAGGTATGACTATAATAATCTAAGCTAAAATTGTAGATGACGGCTACATGGTTGGGTGAAGAAGTCAAGAAAGGAATAACATTATTGAAACAGAGAAGACATAAATAACACAGAAGTCAACAAAATTATTAAAATATAACAAAGTGTAGATTTTAATTAGCTAGTATAACCAAAAGTAAAATAAAAATGAAACATAATTTTCAAAGCAAGAGAAGAAAATTTGGTATGTTCACAGGTGTATGGGAAAGAAGGGGAAAGAAAAGAAAAGTAACAAAGTATAATAAACACAAATTTACAATGGGAAATCTAAATAATACTATTGGATATAATAGCTATAAATGACAAATATAAAATTAGGTCCAGAAGAAGGGCTTCAGAGTTGGACTGGTCTCCTATAGAGCTCCACACCAGCCATGGATCTTGGTAGAGTGCTCAGGAGGCAGATTAGGCAGTTCTCTCTGTCATATAACTATACCACAAGGTGAGTCCCCACCATCACTGATCACTCCAGGGGAAGGATACACAGAGCTGACAGCACAAACTGAGGCCAAAGAGCTGCCACCGCACACTGCTGAGATCCCAGTCCCTGCCACAGCACTGTCCTCTGGAGTGTGGCATTGTGTTCTGCTGATTTGCATGTTGCCTCACATGTAGGTCCATAGGGCAGTCACATAACTGCATCTGGGCCTGTCTCTTAGACTCCAACAGACATGGTCCAACCCCTAGTCATTATGCCTTACTTACCCTGTGATATCTCTAATACAAGTCAGTGAAGTAAAAAGTGAGAAAAAAAAAGATTTCCCTTTCAGTAATATGATGAACTATAAATGTTGAATGATCCTCTATCACTGAAAAAGTACATATACTGTATAAACCATCAAAATGCATTTTAAAGCATCATTGGCCTCATAAAAAGGTATAATAAACCTTTAAGGGTTGGGGGGAAATGAAGAATAAACTGAATTTCAGAGGCAGATGAACAGGAATCAGAATAAAGCTATCCTGGGAACCCATTGCAGAGACTGAACCAGAGTATAGTATTAGAATATTCTTATCCACACCAGACAAATATAGCGAAACTTCGTGCTACACATGCCATCTATGAGAGGAGAACAGAACCTAACTAGCCTGCTGCTCCAAAGAGGATGGGAGAAGATGAACAGAGCAAACCTGATGTGTTCTGAAGCTTGGAGCCAAGCCATGCCTACTTAGCTTAGATTAGTTTCTCCTTGGTCCATTTTTGCCTTCCTTATTTTTTTTTATTTCAGGTTTATCTCTCCAGTGTGTGCCCAAACACATTTTCTGCAGCTAAACGAGAGCCTAGATCAGTCAAACCAAAGACACATGATGCTGCTTTAAGCCATTGCAGGCAAAATGGGGATCGAAGACCCCATTCTTGGCAAGGGAAAACACTCCCAGAAAAAGGGAAAAACAGAGAAATTAGTTGAGCAAGGCAGAATAAAAACAGATTAGCTTTCTAGCAAAACCAGCCACTAAATTTCTTATTTTAGCAATTTCCTGCTTTTTGTAGAAGCCTAACCTGTAGGGGATACAGCTTACAAACACCCTTGCTGGGTCTGTGAACACTCTGAAGAAACAATGGCCTCAGAGGAAGCTACGTGCAAGGCCTAAGTAGAAAGATTAACCAGGCCACCCCCTGCCCAGTAAACAGTCAAAGCAAAGACACATTGTGGAGATTTGTATTTGGCCAGAGAACAAGGGAACAGTTTGAGCTCTGAAATATGGACAAGAGGGCCCGCATCTTATCACAGAGGAAGATGCCTCTGGGTGGAGATCAGAAGAAAATTATTCTGTCCCATTGATTCTTCAGAGGAGACTGATGCTGGTGGCATTTCACTCCACAGTGTAGTAGTGGGGATTAATTTTCCCCAAGTAATCTGTGTGTGTGAACACAGACAGGAGACTGCCTCCACACAAGGCTCAGGTTTCAGATTTCTCAAGCTGCTCAGACCCTTAAAGTTAATGATTATAGAAATAATAGGAGCTCATATTCTTACTCAGAGAAACTGCTGATGTTTTTGTTCCCTTCCTCAGTTTACCCTCTGGACTAATGAGGAAATAGCCTTCAATAAAAGTTGGGTGGAACAAACACTCAGGGCCATTTCACTGAACCCCACAAATCAGTGCGTCCCCCTGTGTTTCCCATCTTTGAAAACTTCATTCTGCATGCCCTGTCTCTTTACCTCTCACCACTTCTAACTTTACTTTTCTTCAGTTGATTGCTGCCGGTTCCCCAGGTCCTAATGGCAGGACCCCAGCAGCCACTGAGGTTTGGAGTATGTTTTTTACATAGCATTATTGTGGTAATTGCTAACCACAACATTATTTGGAAAGATTCTGTAGTTGACGTTTCCTGGTAGAAACTGAGTTCCCAGGATTTGATTTAGAAATAATCATCTTCTCTTCTCCTAAGACAATATACAATTTTGCCCAGATTATGATTTGTAGAGATGTGAAGTTGTCTCTCATTTGAGAGGTTGAGTGAAAGAATTGTCATCTGGTGAGAAAAAAGCCAACAGTGCAGCAGAGAGGGAACTTCAGGTAGGATGCTAAGCTTGTCAGCATGTGGCAGGTGATACTGGTGCAATGGATGAAATGTTTGTGTTCCCCAGTTCAGACATGGAAGCTCTCATTCCCTATGTGGCAGTATTTGGAGATGAGGCCTTTAGGGAAGTAATTTAGGTCAAATGAGGACATAAGGTGGGGCCTGATGTAATAGGATTAGTGTTCTTATGAGAGGAGACACCAGAAAGTTCAGCCTTTCTCTCAATGAGTATGTGCTGAGGAAAGGCCATGTGAGGACCACAAGAAGATGGTCATCTGAAAATTCGAGTCTTCATCAAAATATGAATTGTCTAGAATCTTTTCTTCTAGCATACAGAACTGTGAGGAAATAAATTTCTGTTGTTTAAGCTCCTCAGTCTGTGATATTTTGTTATGGCAGCCTGAGCTAAGACAATGGGGCTCTACCCAGGTCCCCATGTCAGTTCCAGCATATTCACAGCTACTAACAGTAGTGCTGCTGAAGGCTTGTGGCTTCTCACTGGGTATTACCTTCTGCTATAAGGAATTACCTTATGCAAAAATGTGTCTTCTCCCAGTGTGTGGCTTATGGCCAATGACTAGCATATCAATGGGAATCAAAGGCTGCAGGCTTTACTGCAAATTGAAACAACTCTGACCAGTCATTCCAGCTCTAGTGCTCCCTGTAGGATAAGTAGAACCTGCATTTGCAAGTGTGTTATTGGTCAGCTTCCTCTGGCTAGTCTTGCCTCATGCACCTGTTTATCTCAGAAGAATTCTTTCCCATACATTTTTTGCACTCAATTCTCAGTCTTAGAATCTGGACCCAGAAGCCCAATCAAAGGTAGAGTTTTTGAGTGATTTTCTATGTTATAGTACTTCCATTCCAATATTCTTCTATCTTCTCAATAAATACTATAAGCAGCTGACTACTGGGCTGTTCGAGAGCTGGGGCTGATCCCAAGTCTACCTTGCAGCACTACAAAGGAAGACAAGGGAAGTACTTGAACCTTGTAAGATT
Source organism: Loris lydekkerianus (assembly GCA_963574355.1). Classification (NCBI taxonomy): domain Eukaryota; kingdom Metazoa; phylum Chordata; class Mammalia; order Primates; family Lorisidae; genus Loris; species Loris lydekkerianus. The sequence continues at coordinate 4,801 of CAUYPK010036169.1, forward strand.
TGTGCCTCAGAAAAATAGTAGGTAGACAAGAGAAATCTGGGATGGAATTATAAGACATGGAATCATTTACCAGATAACCCAGGGATGACTGAGAAGATTAAAATATTATAATTCTCTCAGCAACAGTAGATGAGTAGTTGGGCAATTGTAATTTGACACCAAGCAAATCATGGCTCCAGAGACTAGTGAATTATAACACATACAGGATATCTTCATTTAAATATAAGCATTTGCAAAATTAGGAATATTCTGCATATGAAACTCACTGTACTGATTTATTTTAGTTCTAAAAATACTTTCAATTCATAAAACAATTCTCAGAAGTGTGGCTTTTGATGACTGCATAATTTTTCATACTAGAGACATACTATAATTTACTTAGCCATTCCTTTATTTTTGGACACTTATATTATTTTCTCATTTTCTATCATAAATAATTCTAAGATGACTGTCATTATACATAAATTTTGGTGTGTATTTCTGGTTATTTTCTTGGGATAAATCTGTAGAAGTGGTAGTACAGAGTTGAAAGAAAGACTATTTTGAAAGCTTTTGATATATATTAAAGAATTATTATTATAAGTATAAAATACTCCTTTCCTTTCAGTCAGTGTGTGTTTATAGAGTTGTACGATGTAATCAGAACTCTTTATAGATGTTGAAAAGAAAGGAAAAATAGTGTTTTCTCAGGGTCCTTATTTTCAATACAATGCAACACAACATTATGTGTATGTGTATATAATGTACAATTTCACATACAAGTCTTCATTAGATTATTAATGGCTACAAATATTATTTAGAGTATTTTCATTTTCTCTTCTGATACAAAGACATATAAGGCAAGTTTATGAAGAAAATCGATCATTTTCTATGAAAGTAAGAATAGTATATTTGATATATGCTCTTTTTTCCCTGCTCTGATAAGCACACAGAAGATATGTTGCTATTGACCTTGCTTCCCTGTACATATATTTTATTTATTCATTATTATTATTATTATTATTTATTATTATTATTATTTTTTTTTTTTGCAGTTTTTGGCTGGGGCTGGGTCTGAACCCGCCACCTCCGGTATATGGGGCTGACTCCCTATTCCTTTGAGCCGCAAGTGGCACCCTATTTTAGTTACTTTTTATTTTGTAGTCTGCAGTTACACTTCCTATACTTCAGCATCAGTTTATATTTAACTACATCTCAAACTTCAAATCCTTACACTTCTTTTAGAATCTTCACAAATCCCTTCTTTGTACTTATAAGTTATATATACCCTCCAGGTTTTTACCTCATAAAAGGTTGGAAAAAAGAAGAAAATAGAAAAAAGAAAAAAAGAAAAGAAAAAAAGAAAAGAAACTTCTTTTGTTTTTATAGCATAAGGAGTTGAGCTCTGGCAGTTCTTCGGCTAGCATGGGACAACTGATGAAACCTATGTGGCCTGTAAGAATAATAAGCAAAAGAATTAATACCATCCCTCAGTTATTGTATCTGATTCCTTCAATAATTTTTACCCAAGCAGTGCACACAAGTGAACCAGCCATTCTTACCAGCCATGTCATCATTACCATCAGCGTTAGCATCCTGGCCATAGTTGAACACTCTTGGTGATTCCCCTTAGGAATGATGGCACATGACAGGATCTACTTTTCCTATAAAGCCTGGAATAACATACCTTGGGCAAACACTCTAGGAGTGAAATATAAATATCCTCCTTTCTGATATTCTCATTTTCATGGTGTAAAAAAGGAATTGGAAGGTTAGGAGCTACATATGAAATCATGAACGTGATTCCAATTCATAAGGAAATCTATCATTTACAGGCAGGTAGAATTTTAAATAGCATATTTTGGAAACTTTCAGCCATGAATAAAACTACAGCTTTACAGAAGAGTACTGTGGCACTTTATCTAACTTCTTTGGGTTCTGTTTCCTCCTCTGTAAATGCACAAAGTTTTTGTTGTTGTTGTTGTTGAATCAGTTTAGTTTATGCACACGCCATTTTTAGTATAATGCCTATCTTACTCCTTTTGCTCATTTAAAAAAATAATATTTTCTGGGCTCAGTGGTACACATTTATAATACCAGCACTTTGGGAGGCTAAAGTGGGAGATTGCCTGAGCCCAGGATTTCAAGACAAGCCTGAACAACAAAATAAAACCTTGTCTCTACCAAAAAAAAAAAAAAAAAAGTTGGCTTGGCATTGTCATGTGTGCCTATAGTCCTATCTACTTAGGAGTCTGAGGAAGGAGGATCACCTGAGCCCAGGAGTGTGAGGCTGTAGTGAGCTATGATTGATTGCACCACTGTGCTCCAGCTGGATGACACAGGGAGATCCTGTCTCAAATAAAAAAATTAAATTAACAAAAATGAAACTATTAGAGAAACAATTTTAGATTTTCCATTCAGGAAGTGAGCTTTGATTTTTATGGTAAATTTTTCTCTTTTGCATAATCTGAAAAGAAATTCTTAATGTTCCAGTGGATTTTTCTTGTCCCTCTCCACGACCCTTTTGAACAGTGAAAGAGAGCAATATTCTCCAGGGGCACTCTGCATTTTGACAATGACATTTGCTCAGTAGTGTTTCCTGAGATAAGTGATTAGTAATGGTTTTAGCTACATTGTAAGTATTCACTACCATGCTTTTTGTGTGTCTATTTTGTTATAAACACCAAATAGAAATTAGAAAACGTTCAATGATAGTATGTGACCTTGTCTTACTGATTATACCAAATTAAAAGCCAATTTCATTCTCTTTTTCAGAGGTTGTAAATAAATATCCAAACTGAGGAACATGTCCCATCAAAGCAAATAGGTGGAGCCTATCAGTGGAAATATATTACCAAGTGAGGACACAAGGAACCCAGGTCTAGTTCAGTTCTATCTAGTTATATTGACAGGAAAAGATATTAAACTTTTTGAGAGTTCTCTTCATTTGTCAAATAATTTTCCAAATATAATGACAGATAATGACATTGATTTTCCCAATGCATAATGACAGCCACTTGTAACAGATGAAGTAAATGCAGGATGTATAGCATCAGCATTTCCTGACAGGAAACTTCCTGCCACTCAAGGCTGTGCCTTGAATTGCCTCAGGTGGCACAATTCATGGTGAAGGCCCAGAATTTACATCATTGAATAGCGGGAACATTTGACAACTAAAAAATGAAGAATAGGCTGATCTAGGGTCACGGTATTTGAGAAATAAGAAAATATGTCTATAGTAAGAAAATATCAAGCAGATAAGGCTTCTAAGACTCTGTTTGAAATAAACATTGCTGACCATAAGTGTTTCTCATGCTCCCTGGAGTTTTGAAGGGCCCATTGCCTTAAAGCAGCTTCTTTAGAGACTCCATCAGTGGATCTTTCACCTCATCCATGGAGCTTTTACCAAGAAACACAATCTTGGCTCCTCAGAAGGATACGGAAAAGAAGGGCAATGTGTCCATGAGTTTCTTCCCTGTGATCCACAGTTGAATGCTGTTTAGCTTCTGAGAAAGAATATCAGGAAAAATACATGAGCAAATAAGAGAATAAGAAAATCAACTTTGTGTGATTTGAGGCATTAGTTGGCATCCTATCTAAGAAGAAATATCATAAGAAAAATTCAGTGTCAATCTATTGGACCCACCACTGATCAGCTATTTGGCTTTGGGAAATGTCATCACTAAAATGAGAATAAGGATATTGTATTTGTCTGGGTTCTCCAGAGAAATAGGAGAGAGGGAGAGAGATGAGAATAATGATACTGTATTTGTATGTAAGGCCTTCACCTGATTGGCTAAAGCCACCTTGAAGCAGATTTTGTAGGGTAATCTGCTTTTCTTAAACCCAACTTACTATAAATTTGATCATATCCATAAATATTGTTATAGCAAACTCTAGACTAATGTTTGACCAAATCACTGGGCAATATATCCTAGCCAAGGTAAAGTAACCATCACAAAGCCACCTTACTACAAGGTAAATGGGGTAATGATCAGCACTTAGCAAGGGGGTTGAGATGATTTCCTTTCTTACCAATTGACTGAGTGGTTGAGAAGAGCGAGGAACATGGCCAGATATATGTTTCAAATATATAGAATCAAAGCCTTTTCCTGTTGATTAGACAGGTATATGTGTTACTTTAATACATAAAATATTACTTTATCTTAAATAAATTGGTACCACCTGGGTCCAGAAAACTGGAGAAAACAGTGTTGCGCAGAGAAAAGAGCTCAGGGTTTGAGTGTGTCAGCTGCGAGTTGGAATTGACCCTCTGTGTCACTTTGGGTAAAATGCTCTCACCTTGAATTTTCTTATCTATAAATCGATTTAATAATATCATTTCTTCAGGTTTTGGGGATGTGAAAAAGACATGAAACATGGAGTTTTCAGAAAATAGTCTAATACTGGTAAAGATGATATTTTTCTTCTTCATTTTCTTCAACTTGCTGAATAGAAGCTCATTTTGCCATCTGAGTATGACACTATAATATTACATAATTTTCTGGTCATTTATGGTCACTAAATGCAGGCCAGGGTAGATTATAAGTCCAATCCCATCTCTAACTTAAAGCTTTTGTTCCTTTCATTACTGACTGCAACTTGGGGTGAAGAGACTTGGCTCAGAGTTTGTGTGTGACGTGTTCTTTCCCTTCTGCTGGACCCTGCTCTCTAGGGTGTGTGGTATAATGAGAGTAGAGAAGAGGTACAATGAGGCAGAGATGGTTCCATGCTGTGTGCAGAGCAGCTCCTGCCCTTCCCTGCCTTCCCCTGGTGGGCACAGCACCTGTGGATGTGTTGGTTGTGTGTGGCACATGTGCTTTTATGGGACAGATGTCCAGATATCCTCAGTATGCCTGTTATTGAAGACCCACTTTTTAGAGGGACATGTGTGTTCCCCTATCAGCTCCTTTCATCAAAAATTCACACTTCCAACATTGCTTTGGATGGAGACACTGGAGTGATTGAGACCCTCTCCTTTCCATGCCTTCTGAGAGCCTTAGGGAACTGGAATGCAGAGGTGCATTTTTCCCTATTCATTAGGGCTACTCTTGCTAACCTCCGATGTCCAGATATCATTTGGCAAGAAACAGATGGACCTCTTCATTTACAGTCCCCAGGGCTCGGGCATCAAGCTCTCCCCAGACTCTTTCCCCTGGCAGTGATCTTTGGAAGCATTAGGATTGCCCCATAGATGTATACTTCTGTGAACATCATCTAATGAGTCAAATGCCAGTCTCTCTTCCTGGCAGGCACACCCCAGTTCTGCAGTGATTTGCTTAGAGCTCTACTGTCCAGAGTTCCTTGGCTTAGGGGTGTGAGGATTGGGGAGGGAGAATTATAGGGCAAAGAGAAAGTAATTTTTTTTACTATGAATACTTTGTTCCCTAAAAGACAGAAGACATTGAAAAAAAAAAAAAGAACTTTTTTGTATCCCCTGTGCCTTTCCTCAGTAATTCATTGTGTATCCTGGGTTGACAAGTTAGCCAGTGGTAAAGAGAAATATTTCCATACATCTGTAAGCCCTGGGGGGCCACATCTGACCCCATTCGTTGATGGCTGTCTTTTGAATACAGTCCTTAATTGTCAATTATGGGGCAACTAAAAACATTTCACGCCACATCCTAATATGGTAGCTATTATTCTTAGCAGCAGGAACCAATAGCGCCATTATTCACACTAAACTGGTGGCCCTGTTTTTCTCCTTTATGACCATTGTATAATGTATAGTTTCTGGATGGTGGCATATTGGGGCATAAATACTGTAACTTCCTCCCGCATAGATTTTCAATCGGAGCTCCTTTACAATCATTTTATGATGTTAAAAATAGCTCCATACCTTCTTCCAGATCTTGTTTCCTATTTCAAAAAGAATTATTGGCCTTCCCCAGGCTGTGAAAAATAACATTTAAAGTATGGAATATAGCCTGTTCCCCGAGGCTGGCTTTTTGTGGCGTTATCATAGGGAAGGCCAACTCTGCCATCTTAGCAGAGCCATGCCGTGACTCTGCACATCCTGGCTGCATCTCTCTTTAGACTCAATTGCCCGATATCTGCTGTTCAATTCCCAGTGTAGTTAATTATCCTACAGGAAAACTGAAAAGCAACAGAAACCTGTGTAAGCTGGAAGAACTTCCTTTTTATAAGGTGAAGCACCAAGCAGCAGTGCCGTGGGGTGCTCCCTTAATTATTCCCTTGCTATCTGGCTTAGTTGAACACGGTGCATAGGCATCTCTTAATTAGTGCCTCCAGGTCTCTGACAGTGAAGTCCTCTGGAAAGGCTGGAGGTAAGAGAACTAAGCTGTGTCCACCTGAGGCCAAACAGACCATTTGGATGCCCTGTCTCCTCCCTCTCAACCTCATGGTCTATGAAATAGCAAACAGAGAAAGCACATGGGATGGAATAGGTAATCCAAATGGAATATCTCTTCACATATTTATCACTTGTATACAGGGTATTCTCTCTTCCACCTTTTCAGGATCCCCCAACACAAAACTGCATTCGTCTTGGAGCCCTAGGCACCAACGCAGAACATGCTGAAGAGTCTGCCGGTGAAGTAGAAGTGGTGAGCTCGCAGGCCCACACGCTGACCTTGGAAGTAGCAGCCTCCCCTCAATCAGGCCTCCTCAGCATCGCCACAGGTACTGAGTCGCCTTTTCCTCTGTCTCCCTCCTGGTACTCAGGTTTCCTGACCCTGAACCACAGTTCTGAATTCTGAAATCTCTTTCTTTTTCCTCCTTCTCACAGGCATATCAATTTCTCTGATAGAAATATTTCACTCTGCCTCAGCTTCTTTATTTTGTATTTCACATCTATTCCTTAAAACTGTTTTCAGAAGTAGCAAATGCTTTTGTTTTTGAAGATAAAGATTTTTGCTTTTGTTTGTGCCCACTAAGGGAAAGAGGATGTATTGCTAGAATCGTCCCTCCTTCGAAGGCAGTGGGTTATAACGAGGGACAAATGTTGTCTTCCTGTTTCAGGCTAATATTCAGTATAAAGGATTTATTATGTCTCCTCAGCATGAGACAAGACGATTTATAATTTACCATTTATTTATGTAGTGTACAGAAACCTATGTTAACTTGAACCATATTTCTTATTTATTCCATTGATACTTTACCATCCCTTGTAGATTGATGCCTCTAGCAGATGTCCAGAAAGATAGCCCCTTATTATGTGTCTGGGCCACGCTGACCCTGAGCTCTACATAGCCCACTCCTCCCTACTGAGTACTCTGGGCAAATCAAAAGAAGATTTGTGCATTACAGACTTTTTTAGACTGACTCAAAAGCACAATTTGCTCTGAGCCTGGCTCTACTCCGTGTTTATTTGGTCTTTGATTTTTGTGGAGTCAGTCTTGTGGTTGCTCCTCAGATTTCATAAAATAATTTGGCTTTTTAGTACCCTAATAATCCCTCAGACATTCAGTATAGAACAGAAGTCAAATCCACAAGGGCAGAAATTCTGAATTGGATTCATACATCAGCTACTGCTATCTTTGTGACCTTGGGCAATTCATCCGGCATCTCGGAGTCTCAGTGTTCTCGTCAGTAAAATCAGGTTAGCTTAGAGAGGTTTTTTATAAGGATTAAGTTAGCAAAGCAGTTAATTTTTTTTTTAACACAGTATAAGAAACATGACAACTCTCAACACATATTATTCGCAATCATAATTGTGTCACTTTTACTATTGTAATTATCATCTTATTACCATTTCTAACAACCACCTAACCTTTTCTATCACAGAGACTTCACTTAGGCATTGGCTATCCTAGAATCCCATGGAAGGGCCTTTACACCTGGTGACATGAACACTGGACAGCTGCCTCCACACATGTTATCCGGTGAGAGTCGTTAGTTAGAGTCCACTGCTCAGAAGGATCTCTTCAAATGCCATTTGGCATTAAATGATACAGGCTTTATATTTAAAGCATTCCTGCTACATGCTGTGATGAAAGTTTCAGATACATTTTTCATTTAATACTTGCAAACGATTTGATGCTAGAGTTTTTTATATATAGATAAAGAAATCAAATTCCAATAGCAGGAAGTAGCATATCTAAAGCATGTGGACCTAGTAATATTAAAGCCTGCATCTTCTAGCTCTGCAGACGTGGTGCTTTGTGTTATACCATCTGGTGTAATGAGTGAGGATTTAGGCTGGAGGGTGGTGGAGTACAGAGGCTGCAACATGCTCCAGTGAAGGATCAGGACCAAATAAACAACTGGGTGAAGCTTGGGCTCATGTGTAAAAAATGCAGGATTTCTTTTATTATTATTATTATTAAATTATAGCTGCATACATTGATATGACCATGAGGCATCATACACTAGCTTCACAGACCATTTGACACGTTTTCATCACAATAGTTAACATAGCCTCCCTGGCATTTTCCAAGTTACTGTGCCAAGACATTTACATTCCACATTTACTAAGTTTCACATATACCCTTGTAAGAAGCCCCGCAGGTGTAATCCCACCAGTACCCCTCCCTCCACCCACCTCCCCCCTCCCTCCTCTCCCTTTCCCCCTTTACCCTATTCTTAGGTTGTAACTGGGTTATAGCTTTCATGTGAAAGCCCTAAATTAGTTTCATAGCAGGGCTGAGTACATTGGGTACTTTTTCCTCCATTCTTGAGATACTTTGCTAAGAACCTACTAGTTATTTTCCTAATAATTTAATTTCCTTGGGTAATATCAATAAGAATAAAAATGCTAACAAATAAAGATCAACCAGCTATCACCATAAATCAATTTCTATAACATATAATGCAGCATCCTCCATAGAATCTTCACATACAAGCCCAATTTCTTCCCCTCCAAAAATAACTCAATCCACCGTACCATCAAAATTTACTACCACTTCCACCTCACCATGATCTACCACCCACGAAACTACAAGCACTTCCACAGCCAAATCTAACAACGATGCTCCTCAAATATCAATATTTGAGCCCCAAGTTCCAGGATATTCCTCAGTAGCCATAGCCATAGTATAACTAAAACTCACTAATATTCCCCCTAAATAAACTAAAAACACTATTAGCCCTATAAAGGATCCTCAAAACTTAACACAATTCCACAATCAACCCCACCACTAACAATTAAACCTAACCCCTCAAAAATAGATTTTGAAGAAAACCATACAAAACCCAAAACAAAAAGTACACTTAACAAAAATACTATGCACATCATTATTCTCACATGCAATCACACCATGACTAATGACAGGAAAAATCACTATTATAATTCAACTATACGAACCTAATGACCAACATTCAAAAACATCACCCCTTTGCAAAAATTATTAATCACTCATTCATTGACCTCCCTGCACTATCAAACATTTAATCATGATGAAATTTTGGTTCCCTATTAGGACTATGCCTTATTATCCAAATCAGCACAGGACTTTTCCTAGCTATACACTACACATCAAACACAACTACCACATTCTCTTCCATAACTCATGTCTGCCGAGATGTAAACTACAGCTGAAACATTCGCTATTATCACGCCAATAGAGCATCTATAATTTTTACTTGCCTATTCATTCATATCGGCCACAGACTATACTATGGATCCTTTACTTTTATAGAAAACTGAAACATTGCTATTATCTTACTATTCACAGTCATAGCCACAGCCTTCATGAGCTATGTTCTTCCCTGAGGACAAATATCATTTTGAGGGGCTACTGTAATTACAAACCTATCAGCAATTCTCTATGTAAGGACAAACATAGTCAAACGAAACTGAGATGGATTCTCAGTAGATAAAGCTATCCTTACCGGATTGTTTGCTTTCCATTTTATTTGCCCATTCATTATTGCAGCTCCTGCTATAATTCACCTCCTATTCTTCCATTAAACAGGATCCAATAACCCATCAGGAATTTCATAAGACTCCCACAAAATTCCCTTCCACCCATATCACACAATTAAAGATCTCCTAGAAGTAATTACCATAATTTTAACATTATTCACTCTAGTCCTATTCTCCCCAGACCTCCTAGGAGGTACTAACAACTATACCCTAGCCAACCCCACAAATACTACCCCACATATTAAACCAGAATGATACTTCCTATTCACCTACGCCATTTTACGATCAATTCCAAATAAACGAATAGTTTTAGCACTTGTATTCTCTATCCTCATTCTGGCTCTCATCCCCACTCTCTACCTAGCCAAAAAATGAAGCATCATATTTCACCCACTAGGTCAATGGCTATTCTGAGTACTCATAGCTAACCTCCTTACCTTCACATGAATTGGAGACCAACCCTTGAAAACCCCTTCATTGCCACTGGCCATTCTATACTTCTCTATCATTTTTATCTTTATACCATTACTTTGCCTCTTAGAAAAAAAATACATGAAGAAATAGTCCTAGTAGTATACCACATTACTTTGGTCTTGTAAACCAAAAACAGAGATCTCCACTCCCTAAGACATCTCAGGGAAGAAGTATTCACCATCCTCATCCTCAGAACCCAAAGCTGAAATTCTAATTAAAGTATTTCTAGCTTTTATACTTGACAGGAACCAATATTTATTAACTTATGTCAGCATTAAATTAAAAATTAAAAATAAAGTTTTAGTGCTTTCCTTATGCATTTTCCTTCATGCATTACATGCCTTTCCCCATTAATAATGGTCCAGTAAGACATATACTTTATCATATGTTACAGTACATATATGTATATAATTGTACATTACACCTTTAGCCCATGCATATAAGCAAGTACAATAACCCATTGATTATACATAGTACATTAAAATCATAAACCACATAAATCCATCTGAACATACACATCACCACCCATCAAACCTTAAGCAATACCAAACACATATAATTATTAATCAGACATAGCACATTCAAATCAATTCCCTTCTTTTCCACATGCGTTATCAACTCCATTAAACTCCACTTAATCACCAAGCCAGAAGAAACCAACAACCTGCTCGAGCAGGACTCCTCTTCTCACTCTAGGCCCACGCTACTTGGGGGTGAGTATACCGAAACTACACCTGGCATCTGGTTCTTAATTCAGGGCCATAAACGTTAAAATCGCCCACACTTTCTCCTTAAATAAGACATCTCGATGGATTAATTCCTAACCAGCCCATGCTCAACAAAACTGTGCTGTCATGCCCCTAGTATTTTTTAAAATTTGGGTATGCTTGGACTCAACATGACCTCCTAGCCCACACCCAGCACATTTATTGTAGCTGGACCTAACATGTACCTCCTGCGCCCCCATAACAGATCAACAAGGACTATCGGTTCATGATTGAAGGACATACTACAAAAATTGAACGTACATTTAATCTTGCAGCTGTGGTCTACGTGCTATTTAATTCACGCTTGAAGGGCAATATATACTTATATATACACCAAATACGCAGGCATGATACCCACACATAATACGCAGGCATAACGCCGGCACAAAACTCACACATAATACGAACACATAAAACACACGCATAATACGCAGGCATAATAGGCAAGCATAAAACGTACGCATAATACAGGCATAATATGCACGCATAAAATACACGCATAACACAAAGGCATAACAGGCATGCATAATGCAGGCATAATATGCAGGCATAAAAGGCACGCATAATACTCAGGTACAATACGCAGGCATAAAGTGCACGCATACTACGCAGGCACAGTACACAGGCATACTACACAGGACGCACACATAATATGAACTCATAAAATGCAGGCATAAAACTCATGCATAATATGTAGGCATCATATGCATGCATAAAAAGGCATAAAACGCACGCATAATACGCAGTCACAATACACATGCATAAAATGCATAATACACAGGCACAATATGCACTCATACGACGCATGACGCACGCAATAATATGCACTCATAAAACGCTGCATAAGGCAGCGCCTGTGGCTCAGCTGGTAGGGCACCGGCCCCACATAGTGAGGGTGGCGGGTTCCAACCCCGCCGGCCAGCTAAAAAAACAGCAGTGGCAACTGCAACAAAAAATAGCCGGGCGCTGTGGCGGGTGCCTTATAGTCTTGGCTACTTGGGAGGCTGAGGCAAGAGAATCACTTATGCCCAAGATTTGGAGCTTGCTGTGAGCTGTGACGCCAGGGCACTTTACCAAGGACAACAGAGTGAGACTCTGTCTCAAAAAAAAAAAAAAAAAAAGTAGGCACAAAACCCCGGTATAAAACTAACACAGAATTTGCAAGCCCAATACGTATGCATAATACACAGACATAATACGCACATATAAAAAGGCATAAAATACACGCATAATACGCAGGTGTAATACACACGCATGATATGCAGATATAAAACATATGCACGCATAATATGCAGGCATAAAATGCACACATAATAGCAGGCACAATACACAGGCATAAAACTCACACATAATACGCAGGCATATAACTCACGTGTGATACATAGGTGTAATATGCAGGCATAAAACCCACACATAAAACACAGGCATAATATGCACTCATAAAACACAGGCATAATACACACGCATGATATGCAGATATAAAACGTATGCACGCATAATATGCAGGCATAAAATGCACACATAATAGCAGGCACAATACACAGGCATAAAACTCACACACAATACGCAGGCATATAACTCACGCGTGATACATAGGCGTAATATGCAGGCATAAAACCCACACATAAAACACAGGCATAATATGCACTCATAAAACACAGGCATAGGGCGGCACCTGTGGCTCAGTAGGTAGGGTGCCAGCCCCATATACTGAGGATGATGGGTTCAAACCCACCCTGGCCAAACTGCAACAAAAAAATAGCCCAGCAGGGTGGTGCCTGTGGCTCAAAGGAGTAGGGCGCCGGCCCCATATAACAGAGGTCGTGTGTTCAAACCTAGCCCTGGCCAAAAATGAAAGGGAAAGGGAAAAGGAAAAAGGAAAGGAGAAAGAAAGAAAAGAAAGAAAAGAACAACAGCCAATAGCAGGGCATTGTGGCAGGCGCCTGTAGTCCCAGCTACTGGGAGGCTGAGGCAAGAGAATCGCCTAAGCCCAGGAGTTGCAGGTTGCTGTGAGCTGTGACGCCACGGCACTCTACCAAGGGCAATAGAGTGAGAATCTGTTATACAAAAATAAATAAATAAATAAATAAAAATAAAAAATGCAGGCATAAAAGGCACACATAAATATACGCATAAAACCCATACATAATACGCAGGCATACTACACATGACGCACGCATAATATGTGCTCACAATACGCAGGCCTAAAATTCAGGCACAACGCACAGGTATAATACACAGCAAAATGCGCAGACATAAAACGCAGGCATAATACGCATACATACAAGCGTTGACTATCTCCACAAACCCCCATTTCCCCAATCACTAATTTTACAGCTCATTCTTGCCAAACCCCCAAACCAAAAACTCAATGCTAAATAATTAGCTGTAAAAACTCCTGAATTACTTATAATCACTCACCCAGCATAACAATACCCCTACACACTATTAACACTACCCCAACCCGACTCCCCACATCAGTCACAAACTACGCTATCAATACTAACATAATACTTTTGACTTCTCCCTCCCTATTGAATTAAAATCCTGCCCCCAACTTTTTTATGCTTCCTTGACATACCCCTACCTAATCACTGACGTACGTTAATGCAGGTTAAATTCCAAGTAAAAGCAATGAAAATGCTCAGATGAGTAATCCCAACTCTATAAACATATAGGTTTGGTCCTAGCCTTCTTACAATCAGTAAGCCTACACATGCAAGTTACCATACTCCTTAGTAAGGATGTTCTCTAGGCCACACTGGCCAAAAGGAGAAGGCATTGAGCACACTCACAAACCTCTAGCTCATAAGGCCTTGCTAACCACACCCCCACGGGTAACAAGTGACAAAAATTAAGCAGTAAATGAAAGTTTGACTAATACTAATAATAAACTAAAAAGTTTGACTAAAATGAAAGCTATACTGACTTATACCTTTAGGGCTGGTAAATTTCATGCCTGCCACTGCGGTCATACGATTAACCCAAATTAATAATAATAATTTCAATGTTGCTAAACTATTAGAGGAGATAAGTCATAGCAAGGTAAGCATACTGGAAAGTGCTTGAAATTACCAAAGTGTAGCTTAATAACTAAAGCACTTAGGGATAGGTTCAAATCCTATGGTTCTAGAAATAAGAGGATTTTCACCTCTATTATTTACTCTATCAAAGTAATTCTTTTAGCAGACATATTTCTATATTTGCAGGGAAGTGCTGGCTAAGAAAATGGAGAATGAGATCTATCACATGTGTAGGGCTAGTGTTAGGGGTAAGAGATTTTTTCATAGAAGGTGCATAAGTTTGTCATATCAGAATCATGGGTAGGATGCTCCTACTCAGGAAAATTGCAGTTAGTAGCAGAGTTCTTATAGTAAAGCTAATTGAGAAAACTTCTGGTGTATGGATGTTATGAAATGCACTTAGAAAAATAGTTGTTAGGGCATTTATCATAATAATGTTATTATACTTAGCTTATAAAGAAGAGGACAAAGGTACATGCTGCATACTCTACATTAAAACCTGTTACTAATCCTGATTCTCCTTCTGTTAGAATCTAATAGTCAAAGGGAGCTTGGTTTGTCTCTGCTAATGTTGAGATAAATCATATTATTGCTAGGGGTCATGTTGTGAGGATTAATCACATATGTTCTTGGGTTGAGATTATGGTTTATAGAGTGAATGTTCCACTTATTAGTAGGACAGACAGTAAAATAATTGCTAAGGTAACTTCATATGAGATGGTTTGTGTTACTGCAGCTCATAGTGCCCCAATTAGTGCATATTTTGAGTTTGATGTTCATCCTGGTCATAGGATTGAATATACAGCTAGGCTTGATGTAGCTAAAATAAGTAGTACTCCTAAGTTTATATTAGTTAAGGGGTTGGGAATGGGTAATGGAGCTCATATGATAGGAGCAAGGGATAGACCTAGGGTTGGGGCAATAGTATATAAGAGTGTTGAAGATGTTAGGGGTTGTAGGGGCTCTTTAATGAATAGTTTTATTGTGACAGCAGAGGGTTGGAGGAGTCCAAGAAGGCCTATGATGTTGGGTCCTTTATGGAGTTGTATATAGCCTAGGATTTTTCATCGTAAGAGTCTGAGAAAATCTATGGCTAGCATAACTGGAATAATAAGTAGGAGAAGATTAAGAAAGTGTTAAGAAGAGGAACTGAACCTCTGATTTGTAAAGTTTTAAGTTTTATGCAATTACCAAGCTCTGCCATCTTAACAGACCCTGTTTTGGGGCAGAGTAGTGGAGGAGGGTATTAAATTAAAATTATATCATCTATTTAACTAAGAGCTCTTTTGTACAGTTGGATCTATTTCTCTTGTTCTTTCTTTTTTTTGTTTTTTGAGACAAAGCCTCAAGCTGTCACCCTGGGTAGAGTGCTGTGCCATCACAGCTCACAGCAACCTCCAACTCCTGGACTCAAGCCAGTCTCCTGCCTCCACCTTCCAAGTAGCTGGGACTACAGGCGCCCACCACAACACAGGGCTTTTTTTTTTTTTTTTTTTTTTTGGTTATAGCCATCATTGTTGTTTTGCAGGCCTAGGCTGGATTTGAACCCACCAGCTCAGGTGTATGTGGCTGGCGCCTTAGCTGCTTGAGCCACAGGCACCAAGCCCTCTTGTTCTTTCATACTGGGAGAAATGTAAATAGATAGAAACTGACCTGGATTTCTCTGGTCTGAACTCAGATCATGTAAGACTTTAATCATTGAACAAATGAACCATTAATAGCAGTTATACCATTGAGATGTCATGATCCAACATCAAGGTCATAAACCCTGTTATCTGTAAAACAGGACTGCGCTGTTATCACTAGGGTAACTTATTCCATTGTTCAAGTTTTGGGGTGAATACATTATGACATAAGTTTGCTTTGATTGTTGATGGCTAGGTACATAAAATTGAGAGGTTTTGTTATACTCTGAGGTCACCCCAACCAAAATTGTTCACCCTGAGATTGAAGTATTGTGTACCTTAATTTAGGGTGGTTATGAATAATTTGGATTTTGAATTTAAGCTCCATAGGGTCGTCTCGTCTTATTAGTGTATCTTCACCTCTTCACAAAGAGGTCAATTTCAGTCATTATAAGTAAGAGACAATTAAACCCTCGTGTGGCCATTCATGCAAGTCCCCAATTAAGGAATAAGTGATTATGCTACCTTTGCACTGTCAGGATACTGAAGCGTTCAACATAAGTCACTGGGCAGGCAGTGCCTCTAATACTGTTAATGTGAGAGGTGATGTTTTTGGTAAACAGGTGGAGTTTGTTTTTGCCAAGTTCCTTTTACTTATTTTAATCTTTCTTTTAGGCTGCACACCTGTGTCAGGTTACCAGCTTATGACTTATGTGGGGAATCAGATTGGGACAGTGTTAATAGTGTGTAGGGGTATTGTTATGGTGGGTAAGTGATTATAAGTAATTCAGGAGTTTTTAGAGCTAATTATATAGCATTAAGATATTTATTTTAGTTAAATAGTCATATCTGCTGTTTAATTCTCAGTGGGTATCTGATCTGATATAGGTTTGTGCAGGGAGAATAATATTCTTATTACTCATATTAAGCATATAACATTATTGCTTCTATTAATAAATAGATTAGTACAGTATGATTGATAGGAGATGACTTTAAGGTTTGGAATAAGAAAAGTTAATTAGTGTTGAGCTTTAACACTGTCTTAATTGGTGGCTGCTTTTAGGCCAACTATGGTTAAAGAGTTTGGTTACTCTCTATATAAGGTTGTATCCTGAGCCCAACAAGCTATACTTCTTTGGGCTAGCATTTAAACTTACATTAGGATTGATGTTTCTTTAGATAAGCTTAAAGTTGAACTAAAATTCTATTCTGGACAACCAGTTATCACCAGGCTCAACAGGCTTTTCACCTCTACTATAGATCTCTCACTATTTTGCTACATACATGGGTTTGTTCTTATACTGCCCATAGGGAGCTCCTCTGGTTTCAGGGGTTTTAGCTTAAGCTCTTTTTGTAAAGTTGTTCCAGTTAAATCATTATGCAAAAGGTCAAAGTGGTAAGCTTTGCTTTTTTGTACTTTGAAATATGTTCTTTCATTTTTCCCTTACAGTACTATTCCTATGGTGCCTGGGTAAAATTTCTATCTCCCATACTATTATGTGTTTAGGTAAATGTTTTGGTTAAGTAAGAAGTTATTGTTGAGTTTAGGCAATTTGGGCTAGCTTTAGTAGATTCAAAGTGGTCATGTGAAAATCTTCCTAAGTGTACGCCTTCTTCACCAACTGAAATTCCACTTCACATCTAACCACCATCTCAGATTTGAAGCAGGACCATGATGTTGACATTTTGTAGACACAGTTTGACTATTCCAATACATCTCCATTTACTGATGAAGTTCATATTTTTTTAGTATTAACTAGTAAAATTGACTTCCAATCAATAAGATTCAGCAAAACCCGAAAAAGAATAATTAATACCATAATCATACTAGTAACAGATATTACTCTCATCTCTGTACTAGTACTAATAGCATTCTAATTCTCACAATTAAATATCTATACAGAAAAATATAGTCCCTACGAATGTGGATTTGACCCCACAGGCTCAGCCCACCTACCTTTTTGTATAAAATTCTTTCTAGTAGTCATTGCATTCCTTCTATTCGACCTAGAAACTGCCTTTCTATTTCCTCTCCCATGAGTTTTCCAAACAAATATATATTTTTAAGTTTTTTAAGTTTTTTATTAGATCATAACTGTGTACATTACTGCATTTGTGGAATACAATGTGCTAATTTTTTTTTTTTGCAGTTTTTGGCTGGGGCTTGGTTTGAACCCACCACCTCCGGCATATGGGGCCGGTGCCCTACTCCTTTGAGCCTCAGGTGCTGCCCCAATGTGCTGATTTTATATACAATTTGGAATGTTTACATCAAACTGATTAACATAGCCTTCACCTCACTTATTTAATTATTGTGTTAAGACATTTAATTATTGTGTTAAGACATTTAAACAAATATATTAAATTATATATTATATTATATTATTTAATTATTTAATTATTGTGTTAAGACATTTAAACAAATATATTAAATCTAATACTCACTATAGCACTTCTCCTCATTTTAATTCTTGCCTTAGGACTAGCCTATGAATTAATCTAAAAAGGCTAGGATGACAAGAATATGGTAATCAGTTTAAGTGAGCAAATTTTTTGACTCACTAAATTAGGAAAATTACTCATAATTACTATTTATACCTTCAGTCTCCAAAAACATTATCTTAGCCTTCTTCAAGCTTTATTAGGGTTATTAATTTATCGATCACATCTTATATCCTCCCTTCTATGTTTAGAAGGAACAATACTATCCATATTTATTTTAATTACCCTTACAATTCTAAATTTACACTTCACACTAGCCTCCATAATATCTATTATTCTTTTAGTATTTGCCACCTGTAAAGTCACTGTAGGACTAGCACTTCTAGTGATAGTATTAAACTTCTATGGAATAGACTACATTCAAAACCTCAATCTTCTCCAATGCTAAAAATTATTATTCCAATAAGTATACTCTTTCCAATAACTTGATACTCCTGTTATCCTACATTATGAATTAATATACAACCCATAGCCTCATAATTAGCTTCACCAGCCTATACCTCCTATGCCAACCCAATAACAACAGTCTAAACTTCTCCACATTTTCCTCTGACACCTTATCTACACCACTCCTAACTTTAACAACATGACTCCTCCCACTTATAAATATAGCAAGTCAACATCACCTCTCCAAAGAATCACTTACATAAAAAAACTCTATATCTCAATACAAATCTCCCTACAGACATTCTTAACATTTTCAGCATCTGAACTAATCTTATTTTATATCTTATTTGAAGCCACACTCTTCCCAACCTTAATTATCATTACCCAATGAGGCAATCAAACAGAACTACTAAACGCAGGATTGTGCTTCCTATTTTACACATTACTAGGATCACTACCCCTCCTGGTAGCCCTAATTTATACTCAGAACATAATAGGCTCACTAAACTTATCTATTTTATCCAACTATACTCAAAACCTAACAATTAATCCTTGATCCAATTACCTGCTATGAATAGCATACCTGATATCTTTCCTAGTTAAAATAACCCTTTATGAAACCCATCTATGACTTCCCAAAGCTCATGTAGAAGCCCCAGTTGCTGGATCAATAGTCCTAGCAGCAATCCTCTTAAAATTAGGTGGCTATGGCATGATACGTATTACTATCATCCTTAACCCACTAACAGGCTTCATACCTTGCCCCTTCCTAGTCCTCTCCCTATGAGGTATAATTATAAATAACTCTATCTGCCTATGACAAACAGACCTAAGATCACTAATTGCCTACTTATCAGTAAGCCACATAGTTCCTGTTATTGTATCAATCCTAATTTATACCCCATGAAGCTTTATAGGAGCAACCACTCTAATAATTGACCATGGTCTTACATCATCAATACTATTCTGCCTGGCAAACTCTAACTACAAGTACATCCACAGCCAAACCATATTACAAGCCCGAGGTCTACAGACACTGCTCCCCCTAATAATATTGTGATGATTATTAGTAAGCCTTAACAACCTAGCCCTACCACCTTCCATTAACTTTATCAGTGAACTATTCATCATCATAACATCATTTGCATGATCAAAACTATTCATCCTATTAACAGGCCTTAATACACAAATTATAGCTCTATATTCCCTTTATATATTTATTACAACTCAATGAGGAAAAACTACATATCATATCACCAATATTAAACCTTCCTTTACACAAAACATCTTAATATCAATATATATCCTACCCCTTTTATTCCTATCACTAAACCCTAAAACCATACTAGGCCTAACATTCTGTAAATATAGTTTAACAAA
Organism: Loris lydekkerianus; assembly: GCA_963574355.1. NCBI lineage: Eukaryota > Metazoa > Chordata > Mammalia > Primates > Lorisidae > Loris > Loris lydekkerianus. The sequence continues at coordinate 24,764 of CAUYPK010036169.1, forward strand.
AACATTAGATTGTAAATCTAATAACAGAAGTTTCAACCTTCTTATTTACTGAGAAAGAATGTAAGAACTGCTAACTCATGCCCCCATACATAACAATATGGGTTTCTCAACTTTTAAAGGATAGAATTTATCCATTAGTCCTAGGAACCAAAAAAATTGGTTTCAGATTACAAAAGCAATATACCCAATTACTAGCATTTCTATATACTAATAATACTAGGTTTATACCCAGAAGACCAAAAGTCACAATATAACAAAGACATCTGTACCAGAATGTTTACTGCAGCCCAATTCATAATTGCTAAGTCATGAAAGAAGCCCAAGTGCCCATCGACCCACAAATGGACTAGCAAATTGTAGTACATGTATACCATGGAATACTATGCAGTCTTAAAGAAAGATGGAGACTTTGCCTCTTTCATGTTTACATGGATGGAGCTGGAACATTTCTCCTTAGCAAAGTATCCCAGGAATGGAAGAAAAAGTATCCAATGTACTCAGCCCTACTATGAAGCTGAACTATGGCTTTCACATGAAGGCTATAACCCAACTATACCACAAGACTAGGGGAAAGAACCAAGGAAGGGGAAGGAAGGGGGGAGGTTTTGGTGGAGGGAGGGTAATGGGTCAGGCCACATCTATGGTGCATATTTTTATCTATAATGAAAATAAATAAATAAATAAAAAAAAATAAATAAATAAAAATAAATAAATAAAAATAAATAAATAAATGTGTATTAAAAAAAAAAAAAAGTAATTTTAAACCCAGAACAAAAAAGGAAATGTCTGTTTTCACTAATTCAATTCAATACTATATTGTACTGGAATTCCTAGTCAATGCAATAAGGCAAGGAAATAAATAAAAGAAATCACATTAAAAAAGACAGAAATCTATATTTGTTCCTAGAATGTTTGATTGTTTACATCCTAAGTAAACAAAAAAAGAGTTACAAAAACTGGTGAGTGTAGGAAGATGATAAGATATAAAAATAATACAAAGTCATAAGTTGATATACATTATAAAATTCAACTGTATTTCTTTACAATGGCAACAAAAAGTGAAAATCAAAATTATAAAAGCTACCTATATACTCGAGCATATACGGCATATAAAATGTCAAAACCATAAAATATTTAGGCAAACTTAAGTAAATAAAAAAGAAGTGTTGAGAAAAATCAAAGGAGACTTGAATAAATGTAGACGTGGATTAAAAGACTCCAAATCATTAACATCGCAATTCTTCCCAATTTAATCTATAGTCAATTATAACTTCAATAAAAATCCTAGCATACTATTCTTTACAAATTGACAAATTAATTAGAAAATTTACATGGAAATGCAAAGCACATAAAATGATCACAACAATCTAGTAATATTAAAACATTTAAAATAGATAAGTGCAAGATTTCAAGTCATACTGTACTATACTATCATATATTGACTAAGTGATACTGTGTAAGGATAGACATATAGATCAATGAAACAGAATATGTAACATAAAAATAGATTCATGCATATACAGTAAATTGATTTTCAACAAAGTTGCCCAGGTATTTAAATAAGGTGACAATAAGTTTTTTCAATATACCGTGCTGGAAATATATGACACACACACATGAACATAAACCTTGACTATTACTCTACCACATGCACAGTTACACTCCATGTACAAAATTTAATTTAAAAATATCCAAATTCTAAATTTTAAAGAAGGCACAGGAGAAATCTTTGCAACTTGAGGTAAACATTTATTAGACAGGAGATAGAAAACATGGACTATCAAAAAGATGAGATATTAAATTACATTGCCTTTCTAAAATGACATAATTTGATTGATATGTAATTCTTTGAAGATACTAAAACTACTGAATTGCAAACTGTCAAAATGTAGATCTAATGTCATAAAACTATAGCTCAATAAAATTTTTATAAAAAGAGTTTGATTAGTGAAATGAAAAGGTAATCCACATTTTAGGAGAATATATGTACAATATATATCTGATAAATGACATGTATCAAAAATATTCCTTACAAAGGAAGAAAAGAAAGAAAAATTAATTAAATGTGGTGAAATATTTGAACATACACTTTACAAAACAAGATATACAAATAGCCAATAAGTATGTATATAAATATGCTCAACATAGTAATTCCTCAAGGAGATACCTAATAAAATGACAATGAAATATAACACATGCATAAAAAAAAGACCGATCATACCAAGAGTTAGCTAGGCCATGAAACACTGGAACTTTCATAACATTCGTGGTGGGAATAAATTATGTCTAATCTCTTTGAAAAATAGTTTAGCTGTTTAGGTGTTTAATATACACCTACTCTATGGCACAGACACGCCACTCCCAGGTATGAACCAAAGATAAATAAACACCCATGATTACACAATGACTTGGAAACTAAAGCTCATAATAGTTTTATTCCTATTAGCCTCCAGCTAGAAATGATCCAAATGTCTTTCAACAGTTCAGCAGATGAGGGAATTAGACCAAGACGGTGGAATACAAACAGCGGGCGCAATACTGCTGTCAAAGTGGAGAATAGATACTCACTTTGGATTGATTGTTTGAGTGAGAGCACTGGGAATCCATGGAGAGGACGTGAGAATGAAGGGGAGAAACAGAAGTTGGACCACCTGCTCAGCAGGACCAGAGGTAATAAGGAAAAGTGCTCACATCAGAACTACTAAGAAATGAGTATAATTGTGATGGATGTGTTACTTAGTTCAATGTAAACATTTCACATTGTATATCAGGCAGTATACTGAACCCCATAAAAGCATTAATGTACAAAGTTATGATTTAATAAAAAAAATTAAAAAAGAAAAAGAAAAAAAAAGAAAAGGGCCCACACTTAGGAAAGGGACAAAGGTGAGCATGCCTGGGTCCAGGATTCCCCTAGGGCCATCCACCAGGGCAGGCTTCCAGACTGATAGGGACCTGACTGGAGGCCAGGCAGCTGTGTTGCTTCAGAGAGAAGGGACCGCTGGCTGGCTTGGGAGCCTGGGTGCTGGTGTCATTGTAACATCTTAAGTCTGGACCACTATTTCTTCCGGGGGTCAGATCTGAGACTGCTGTCTTCTCCTTGCTCCTGTCAGATGGTGACGAGGCTGGAAAATCCAGTAACTCATATGCACCCCATGGGCAGAAGATGTGCACCCGCACCACTGCTGCCACCACTGACAGACCTGGCCATAGCAGGAGACCACAGGCCCGTGTCCACTGCTGTGGCCTGGATGATCCCACCCCCTGTAGATGGAGCATGCACCCACAGCCCTCAGCACCCACTGCACGCTGTCAGGGCAGCTGGACGGCCACTACTGCTGCTACCTGGGAGGCCCCACCTGGCACAAAAGCCAGCACAGCCCCCACCATGCACGACATCTCGGCATACTGCATGTGCAGAATCGCACGTTCCCATGCAGGTGCCTTGGATGCTGTGCTGTGTGTGCACTCTGCTGCTGCCTCATGTGAAAGGCTGTCCCCCATGGTCCTGCCTTATCCTGCACAGGTGATCTCCCCCATGGACCTGCTTTGTCTTGGGGTTCAGCTCTGCCTTACATGTGAGCTGTGACCCACTGGGCCACCCTGCCCCAGAGGCCTGCTCCACCCTGCAATCCCACTGTGCTGTGCACATTTGCTATATCCCATGGCCCTGTTGCACCCTGCCTGTGCTGCATCCTGCGTTTGCCTTGCTGCACAGGTACCACCCAGGCCTATGTGTGCACATGCTGCCCTCAGTGGACCCCCTCCTCCCCACCTGCATGTTCTATTCTGCTGGCCAGCCCCACCTCATGTGCACACCTTGACTAGGGCCTGGCCTGCTGTCATGGCCCAGTGAAAACCACAGGGGGACAGAGCAGCAGTGTGAAAGCCTTATTGCACTTCTGACCCTTTCTCACCTAGTCAAGCTTCCAGGGGGCCAACACTATCTTCACTGAGTAACAGGGGTCCCAGCAGAGAACAGGTGTATCATATCTGCCATCTGTTTTGAGCTCAGTGAAGAGGCCCCAAATGAGAAGGAACCAGTATAGGACTCAGGCAACATGAAATATAGGATCACAGCAGCTCTACAGTAATGACCTTCAACCAAAAGAAAATTGTGAAATCACAGATATGAAGTTCAGGTTATGAATGGAAAGTAAGATGAATAGAACTGAGGAGATGGTAGAAAACCATCTCTAAGAAACCAAAATTTAAACAAAGTGAAAAATTCACTAAAGAGATCAATAACATTAAAGAAGAGATAACAGAACACATGGAAATGAAAGAGTCAGTTATGAAGGGAATTTAAAAATACAGCAGACAGCTTTAGCGACAGACTAGACCAAGCAGAAGAAGGAATTTCAGAGCTCGGACTCAAGGATTTCTAAGTAGCCTAGTTAGTAAAAAATGTAGAAAAGAGAACAATGAACAATCACTGTGAGAAATATGGGCTCATAATTAATATAAGAATTACGGGTATGAAAAATATGACATGAGCATCCAAAACCTACAGTTTACATCAAAAAGTTCATAGCCTAAATATTTACATCAAAAAGAAAGAAAGATCACAAATTAACAACATAATGTAACACACCAAGGAAGTAGAAAAAGAAGAGCAAACCAAATCCAAAGAGAAGAAGCAGCAGAACTCATACTTACACCCAAAGGTTTGTTGCAGCACAATTCACAATAGCAAAGATACAGAATCAACCTAAGTGCTCCTCAAAAGATTCCCTATTTAACAAATGGTGCTGGGTAAACTGGTTGGCAACCTGTAGAAGATTGAAACTGGACCCACACCTTTCACCATTAACTAAGATAGACTCTCATGAGAAAAAATATTTAAACTTAAGACATGAAACTATAAAAATACTTGAAGAAAGTGCAGGGAAAACTCTTGAAGGAATCGGCCTGGGTGAACATTTTATGAGGAGGACTCCCCAGGCAATTGAAGCAGTACCAAAAATACACTACTGGGACCCAATCAAACTAAAAAGCTTGTGCACAGCCAAGAACAGAGTGAGTAAAGCAAGCAGACAGCCCTCAGACTGGGAGAAAATCTTTGCAGGTTATACCTCTGATAAAGGTCTAATAACCAGAATCCACAGAGAACTCAAATTTATTAGCAAGAAAAGAAGACGTGACCCCATTTCAGGCAAGGGACTTAAAGAGAAACTTCTCTAAAAAGACAGATGCAAAATCTACAAACACATGAAAAAAAGCTCAGCATCCTTAACCATCAGAGAAATGCAAATCAAAACTACTTTGAGATATTACCTAACCCCAGTAAGAGTAGCACACATAACAAAATCCCAAAACAAGAAATGTTGGCATGGATGTGAAGGACAGGGCAGACTTCTGGTGGGAATGCCCACTAATACGTTCCTTCTGGAAGGATGTTTGGAGAATACTTAGAGATCTAAAAATAGACCTGCCATTCGATCCTATAATTCCTTTACTAGGTTTATACCCAGAAGACCAAAAGTCACAATATAACAGAGATGTCTGTACCAGAATTTTTATTGCAGCCCAATTTATAATTGCTAAGTCATGGAAAAAGCCAAAGTGCCCATCGACCCACGAATGGACTAGCAAATTGTGGTACATGTATACCATGGAATATTATGCAGCCTTAAAGAAAGATGGAGACTTTACCTCTTTCATG
>CAUYPK010036170.1:0-28283 GCA_963574355.1 Loris lydekkerianus
CAGCCTTAAAGAAAGATGGAGATTTTACCTCTTTCATGTTTACATGGATGGAGCTGGAACATATTCTCCTTAGCAAAGTATCCCAGGAATGGAAGAAAAAGTATCCAATGTACTCAGCCCTACTATAAAGGTAAACTATAGTTTTCACATGAAGGCTATAACCCAACTATACCACAAGACTATGAGGAAAGGACCAAGGAAGGGGAAGGGAGGGGGGAGGTTTGGGTGGAGAGAGGGTGATGGGTTGGGCCACATCTATGGTGCATATTTTTATCTATAATAAAAAATATAAATAAATAAATAAGTAAATAAATAAATAAATAAATAGAAAAATTAGCCAGGTGTGGTGGTATATGCCTGTGGTCCCAGCTACTTGGGAGGAGAAGGCAGGAGGATCACTTGAGCCCAGGAATCTGAGGTTGCCGTGAGCTATAATAATGCCATTATACTCTGCCCAGGATAACCGAGGGAGACTCTGTCTCAGAAAAAAAGAATTATAAATTTAAAACAAATTTAAACAAGTATACCCATATATGATACCAATGTTAGTTTCCTGGGTTTTATACTGTACTGTGGTTGTATAAAATATAGCCATTGGGGGAAAGTGGATGAAGGGTACACAGGACCTCTTTCTTGCTCTTTCTTGCTCTTTTTATGAATCTTCATAATTACTTCAAAATAAAAAGTTAAAATATAAATAAAATGAAGTAACCTAAGGGACCATAAAGAGATTAAAAGGGCACAATCTAAAATCAAGAAACCCTGGGGTTCCAATCCAGCTCCCGTTTTACTTGCTGTGCAGCCTTGGGCAAGTTTCTATCCCTCTCTCTTCTGCCCTCCTCTATCTGTGCAATGTCGACTGCAATGATACTTAACTCCAAGATTCTGAGGGTTAATGGCTTAATAAATGGAAAGCAATTAGGGACTGGCACATAGTAAGAAGTAAATAAATTGGTAACTATTATTGTTATTGCTTTTACTATCATATAAAGTTTCTATGCTGAAGGATTCATTTCTTCCTGAACTACACCGTGAATTCAATTCAAGAATACTTCTACGAAATTAGGGAGATAGAAATCCCTCCAAGATAGCCAGAGGTGATTTGGGGTTTTTGTTTTTGTTTTTTACATGTTCACACATAGGAACAGGAGACATGGTCTCCAGTCCATAATACGCATTTCAAGAAATGATAGCCATTTTGCATTATTATTATTCCCCCTTGGGATTAAGGTATCCAAAACAAAAATGATCCTTTGACTGGAAAAAATAAAAATAAAAATAATGATCATTACCATTTGCTGAGTATCTGCAATGGACTACCTGACAAATGTTCATTGAGTCTTTCCTACAACCATCTGAAGCAGATGTCTCTTATTTCCTTTTCTTGCACTATGAAATTGAGGCTCAGAGAGAAGCAGTGTCCTGGCAAAGGCCTCATAACTATTAGAGGCAGAGCAAGGACTCAAACACCGCCCAGTGTGACTCTAAGCCCTTACTCTTCCTCATGTGGCACGCTGCCTCTCCATGATTCAGGCTATGGCTAGGCAGCATATGTTCATACGCTGAGGTCAGGGCCTCTGGACATCCATTATCTAGATCCACTGTCAGATAAATTTGTCTGGATAATGACAGCTGGTGCTATAGCCCCCCTCTGGTCCTCAGTGTCAATCCAAACTTCTGAACCTGCATTCAAAGACCTCTCACACGTTCCACAAATGGTTATCAGCACCTAATATTTGCCCAGCCTTGAACTTGACACAAGGTACACGGGGTCCCTTATGTCCAAATGGGTGTAATATGAAGTCTAGCATGAACCCCTACACACACTGTGATATCCTAAATGGCCTACTCCATTCCACTTTTACCAGAGAACATATGCTGCCTAAGCAAGGGGGAAAAGAAATAAGAAGGAAATACATTTTAGTTCTTTGAAGCTTGGGCAAGAATAGAAAGTGGATTCCCAGTATTATATATGTAACTTAGATTATAGGTACTGGTGTATAGAGTAGAGGCTGCTCTGAGTGTCAGCTGCATCAGCAGACCTGCTTATCAGCCCCAGGAGAGGGTCAACGCAAGGCTGGGTCAATGCCAAGTCTTCCCTGCTTTGAGGCCACCGTGCTTCTACGGCTGCTGCGGCCACCCCCACCCCAGATGGGCCTGCTCTCTGCTGTCAGTGTCCCCTTCACTCCTTATCACCCCTGGACCTGCAAGGAAAGAAAGGAGATTCTAGGAGGCTTATGAGGATGAAAGCCGCACCCTTTCTGTCACATCCTTTGGGGATAAGGTCCTTTTCCGTCTTCTGGAGGAGGAGGGCCAATTGTACATTTGAGAGGGTGGAGCCAGCAGATCACCAGCTCTCCACTTCCCCCTGAAGAAAGGCCACTGCAGCCCAGAAAGAGGTTTCAGAGATGTTCATACTAACTCCTAAGGCTTTCTTCAGGTGCTATGTAGCTCCTAACACCCACTTGCTTATTGGTGCTATGTCACTCTGCACCACCACTCACTGCAGCACCCACGTCTACTTAATACCACCTTCCATGTTCCCTCAACCCTCTCACCAGAAGTCCTGCTTATTACTCCAAGCATTGTCTCAAACCTGTTCATAAACATAGGTCACTTTTCCCCTTTGAGCCTCAATTTCCCCATCTGTGGAATGAGAAGACAGGAAGAGGTAGCCTGAGACTCTCCCATTTTGAGGACTATTAAGAATGAAGGAAAGGGGCTGGGTGTGATGGCTCACACCTGTAATCCCAGCACCTCCAGAGGCCAAGGCAGGAGGATCACTTTCAGCGAGGAATCCAGGATCAGCCTGGGCAACATAGAGAGAATCTGTCTCTACAAAAGAAATCAGAATTAGCCAGGCATGGTGGTGCACACCTGTAGTTCCAGGTATTTGGGAGGCTGAGGCAGGAAGATCTTTTGAGCCCAGAAGTTCCAGGTTGCCGTGAGCTATGATCTTTCCACTGCTCTTCAGCCTGGGTTACAGAGCAAGACCCTGTCTCAAAAAAAAGAAAAAAACAAGGAAGAAAGTGTGGCGGGGAATTTGAAACCTTATCTCCCAAAGAAATAATCTGATAGGGGTTTTCAAAATTTCACGTGCCCAAACTCCAAGTCCAGAGACTCAGACACAACGTTACACATCTTCTGAAAACTCTCCATGGCTCAAGATGGAGATCTTTACCTTTTCCCCCCACCAGCACTCTCTCTCTCTCCCAGGGTTGTCTCCACGTACCCAGCATTAATCACGGAGGAGGTTGTTCTTTGTGTGTGTGTGTGTGTGTGTGTGTGTGTGTGTGTGTGTGTGTGTGTGTGTGGTTTTTGGCCGGGGCTGGGTTTGAACCTGCCACCTCTGGCATATGGGTCTGGCGCCCTAGCCCGAATGTCATTGACCTAGTGAACAGATAACTATTCATAATGAAAGAATTTCAAATTGGGGCATGAACAGCTGTACTTGGAGAGGTTAATACAGAATCACAAGTATTGAGGGATCCTTAGACCCTCCTAGAGCACCTCCAACACTGTGAAGCCTGTGTGTTTTAATAATAAACTAAAAGGAATACTAAGAGTCTACTTGAGCAAGACCCGAGGACTCCTTTGCATCCTTTCACACCCGAGTTCCTAATGCAGTGGCCCTCTGCTCCCTCTAGCCTAGAAAGGATCCCACCCAGATTTCTAGTACCCACATTCAAGCATTTGAAATGCCCCCAGCAAATCCATTCATTCTTTCACTCTTGAATCCATCATGCCTCTATTACTTCAATCATGAAACACTAGATGTTTACATAAAATATTGTCTCAGACCCTAAGGATTTCTAATACGTGTGTGTTTGGGGGGGTTGGCAGAAAGGGGACCATGACTCAATAATACGTGTCATAACTTCTTAAGAGTGACAGCTGGCAAAGCCAACCAGAGCTCAGTTTGGAGAAAGAGAAATGACCTACACAGTTAAGATCAAAATTTCCACAGCCTATAAAAAACTAGTAAATACAGAAACAAATATTGGGGCGGCGCCTGTGGCTCAGTGAGTAGGGCGCCGGCCCCAGATACCGAGGTGGGTTTAAACCCGACCCCAGCCAAACTGCAACAAAAAAATAGCCAGGTGTTGTGGCAAGCACCTGTAGCCCCAGCTACTCAGGAGGCTGAGGCAAGAGAATCACCTAAGCCCAGGAGTTGGAGGTTGCTGTGACCTGTGATGCCATGACACTCTACCACGGGTGACAAAGTGAGACTCTGTCTCTAAAAAAAAGAACAGAAAAAGAAACAAATATTGAATGCTGAGAAAAAGTATCATTCAGGCTGGAACTGCATACTTAGCTAGAATTTCTATTTTTTTTTTCTTTTTTTTTTTTTGGTAACATATAATTTATCATCTTTGCCATTTAAGTGTACAGTTCAGCGATAATAAATACATTGACTTTCTTTTATTTTCCCTTCACCCTGCCCTCTTCCAGCCTCTGAGAACCACCCATCTATTTTCTCTATTCATGAAATCCACTTTTGAAGCTCCCACATGTGAGTGAGAACATGCTTGGCTTATTTCACTTAACATAAGGATCTCCATCAGTCCTGTCTATCTGCTGCAAATGCAAAGTTTCTTTGGTGAATAAGCATACATTTAAATGCTTTCAGAAGTAAACCTACTGAGAGATTTGATTACCAACTGGAGCTTCTTAAGAGTAACTACAAGACAAAGGAAACGTTTTCTTGTATGAAGGCCTGAGAATCAAAATGAAACAGTAATAAATGTGGTGTGGGAAAATCAAATCATGGTGGATACTGAAGAAGTGAGTCACACCACAGTATAAAATGTCCAATTAAGACTGGTATCTCCAGGTGGCGCCTGTGGCTCAGTGAGTAGGGTGCCAGCCCCATATGCCGAGGGTGGCGGGTTCAAACCCAGCCCCGGCCAAACTGCAACAACAACAACAAAAAATAGCCTGGCGTTGTGGCGGGCGCCTGTAGTCCCAGCTACTCCGGAGGCTGAGGCAAGAGAATCACCTAAGCCCAGGAGCTGGAGGTTGCTGTGAGCTGTGTGATGCCACGGCACTCTACCAAGGGCCATAAAGTGAGACTCTGTCTCTATAAAAAAAAAAAAAAAAAGACTGGTATCTCCAACTTGAAAATTGGGATTCGGAGAGAAACGCCCTCTGTTCCACATGTGTGTTGATTAAGATCAATCAAGATTCTTCCTGGCTGATATTTTCCTACCTAAATACATGACATGCAGACTTGTAACATGACTGCTTTAAAATGTTTTCTAATGTTCATAGACTTAGAATTTCTCTACTGCTCACATTTCATGAGAGTTTGAGGGCCTCATAGGTCATTTTACCATTATAACTAACATCATCATTTTTATCTTTCTGTTTTCAACTTATCTCTGCCTTCTATTTAAAAAAAAAAAAAAAATAGACACGAGAAGACACCATCCCAACAGAATTTAGACAATGGTACAGCGAACATTTCATAACAAAATTGAAATTCGCTTTTCAAAAAAAGGCCACAGATCTCTCCTAAATCAGTGATGACTCTATTAAGACAATAAGCATTTCTGCCTTAGACCCCAGGAATACAAATCAACACACAAGACTGGACTAAGACAAGACTGTTATTTCACTAGGTAGAAACTGAAGAAAGTCTAAAGGAGGCAAGGAATGGTGTCATCTCAAACTTCTCTACTGTCTTAACTTAAAAATCTTTTCTCCACTCCAGATGTCTGATTCAACTTCCCTGAGAAACAGTTCCTTTTTCATGGAATATTCAGAATCAAGTGAGAATCAAATGTCTATTTACTCTGCAGCGGTTCAGTACCTGCTCAGTATTAAAGAAACAAGACAAATAACAAAGGGAAAAGAAACTCTATCTTAATGCCGTGTGACTCTGGCTAATTCTATCACCTTTCTGGGCCTCATAGTACCACAGGATAATTAGTAACACAAGGAAAATAAGAGGATTATTGTAAGAATAGAATGACACATAGCAAGTGCCGGTGAGAGCTCTTTTATTATTAAGAAATAGTGGCGCCATGTGAAGGCTTTCCTGGGTGGAGCGCCAACTAAGCTTTGAAGGATGAGACCAGTGACTTCACAGACATGAGCCAATGCTGGGGATGAGCTGGAGGGGAGCCCTGAATAAAGGTAAGGTGAGGGGGCAGGAAGGAGGGGCAGGGCGGCTGCTGTTAGGGGAGGACAGGAGGCATGAAGCTGGGCCACCGCACGAAGGCCTTGAAGGCCCAGACCCTGGGCAGTGAGGAGCAAAGGAAACTCTCTAAGCCGGAGAGTGGCATGGTCACGTGAATTTCCCAGAAAGAATCCCTGTTAATGGACATTATTAACACAGAAAAAACCTGGGCGCAGGGAAGCTGGCAAGAAAGCATTTTGGGTGGTCTCACCCCAGGCATCAGGGCACAGATAGCTCCTGCTTGCAGCCTGAGATCAACACACAGACAGATATCAAGGAATATCTGTGAAATATCTGTGAAAATACAGATCACACAGCTCCTGCCTCTGACGGGGGCTTTGAAATGGGCTGTGAACATAAGCATCCATGAACAGATGAATGGATGAAGTGTGGTACCTGTACACAATGGAATACTATTCAGCCATAGGAAAGAATGAAACCCTGTCATCATGGCAACAGGGATGAGCTGGAGGACATTGTGTTAAATAAAACCAGTCAGCACAAAATGCCAAATACCACTTGCTGTTACACAAATGTGGAAGCTAAAAAGGTTGATCTCACAGAAATAGAGAGTAGAATTGTGGTTATGAGGCTGGGAAAGGAGGGAGAAGTTGGTTAAGGGGAACCAAACTACAGCTGGACAGGAAAAATAAGTTCTAGTGTTCTAGAGCACTGTAGGTTGACCATCGTTAGTGATAATTTATTGTATATTTCCAAATAGCTAGAAGAGATTTTGAACAATACACAAAGAAATGATAAATGTTGGAGGGGACAGATATCCCAATTACCCTAATTTGACATACATTTCATACATGTATCAAAATATCTCTCTGTATCATAAATATATACAATTGCTATGTGTGGATTAAAAATAAACATTTTTTAAAGAGAAATGGGTTATAAGCCCAGAGAAGGATTCAAATACCAAGTATAATCCCAACATTTGCAGGTAGTAGGTCAAGAATGCAAATGAAGGCCATTATAACATATGTCTGAATATTTTTAAAAAGTTATGAATTGAGCTAATGAAAAGGATGAATAAAATATATTCTATCTCTTTTTATGAGATGCCCCCTCATAATAACCTGAAAGGTAAGATTTGAATTTATAATTCCCAGATGCCTCAGAGTACCATGCAGGAACACGGCAACCCGGGGGCAGCCAGGTCAACCCACAGCTCCCCTCTCTTCTCACCAAACCCTTGCGTGGCCCACACCCCCTCCAACCTGGAGCATCCTTGGCACTTCTCCTGCCTAAGGATGCACACTCAGTGGGCCTCACCCTCCAGGGGTGGACCCTGGGGAGAGGCTCGTGCAGACACAGGCAGGCAACCCCAGGACCCAGATAATCAAAACACAGGTGGGTATGTTCTCCGCACCTCTAGCCGCGCCTCGTCCCCTGGGGAGGGACTTAACCAGAGGAATCCTAGACTAGGACCAAGATCTGGGGGTGGACGGGGGTGGGTCTCTCTTTTCAGAGTCTGAGAACAGATATATCACCTTGAGAACAAATTGTCTTCTCAGATCAGAGTGATCTCTTTCTGTCTCTATGTCATGCTTTACAAAACACTCAGTCCCCGATCTCGCTGCAGAGAACGCAGTTCCAAGGTGAGTGACCATGTTGGATAAATGAGTCCGAGAGCATAGAACTTGAGATAATAAAACCTGAGAAACACCCAGGTCCTCTGGATTCACAATCAGGGAATGTTCCCCGTGAGTTGCTCTTCTCCCTGGGTAAATTACCACTTGAGACAGGCTTCTGTCTCCCCCAGAGTCTACCATGGCTGAAAGGCACACAGCACATACTCCGTAAGTGCCAGGATAAATCAGTGACCCACAGCAGCATTAATGTTTATTGGGGGCTTACTATGTACTGGGCATTCTACTCTGTGTTATCTCATTCCATTCTTACCATGATCCCGAGATGGGCTCTATATTATTCTAATTTTACAGATGTGGAAGATGAATTTCTGAGAGCTTTGTAGGCAGAGTCTGCCAGTGGTACGTGGCAGAACTGAGGTGAATAAATTGATGAGATAGACCAATGAAAGAATGTAAAACATGAATAGATTTATATATAAATGAGTAGATTCATGTGCTTTATGTTTTTCTAGTTCTTCTACCTCTTCCGACCTCTGCGACTGTGGGCTCTTGACCATCAGAAGGCATGTCACCTGACTTCTCCAGGAGCCCCAACCCATTTACTCCTAAGATAGACCAACTCTTCCCACCCAAGGGTTCTCCTCCATAGGCATCTGCTATGCCTTTAAATCTCTCAGCCCATGCTATACTCTCCTCAGTCCACTCCTGACTCAATACATCTTCTGGGGTTGGTCAATGGGCAGCCACCTCCAAGACTGCATTCTTCACTCCACTGCTGTCACCTGGCGCTCAGAACCTCTCTCCACTACCTCTTAACCCTGCCAATCTCCCACCCTCATTCCTTTGAGATATCACTCCTTATGATCAACAGACACAAGAAACAAATTCATGCATTTTAATGGAATGTGGACACTAAGGAACCTGAAGGAAAGACATTTCTAGCTGTGATTTCTATGTTGTCTTCTCTTTTTTTTGGCTGGAGTGGATGGACGAGGAGTAGTCTAGCCATGGATTCAATCAACTGTTACTGGTTGAATTGTTAAATAACGACTAGGGACACAGCACCGTTTACGATTCCGGCAGCGTAAGACGCTATCTTCATCATCTTTGCACACCAACCGGCAGTGTCCATCCATCCAACATTCTACTTGGGGACATAGGAACAGCCAGTAAGTAGATGCCAGTATTCCTAGTTGGAGCGCTAAGAGGAGGCAGGAGGAGCAGGAGGATAGGCAAGAAGGAAAGAAAGCAGGTTGATTAGGTAATGCTAGATCCAGTCCCAGGAGAGAAGAGACCTTAAGAGAGAAGAGAATGGAGACCACGTCCCAGCTGGGAGCCCTGGAGTTTTCAGGAGAGCCTTTTTCAGACTTTCTACCCTTCTATCTTCTTATCCTCCAACTTCTGCCTCCTTGCTTTGGGGTCAATTGATGCTAATGAATGATCTGTTTAGTGAAGCTTGAGAATGATGGGGAAAGAACAATGAACACCTGTAATGTTAGGGAACAGAGGAGATTCACTCCCATTACAACAGACCTAACTCCTCAGCGTGACTTGGCCCTGCCTAACTTAAACCCAACAAGCCACAACCCAACCCACTCTGCAATCCTCCTCGACCACATAGTGAATCCATTCAAACTCAAAACCTAACCCAACCTAAATTAGAACTCCCAGTCTTATCCAACTCAATGTCCCAAGCCCCAACTCCAAACCAAATACAAATCTAATTGCATTACCAACCTCAATTCCCAGCAGCAACCCATTACCAATCTGAACTCAAACATTCTACACCGACCAGCACTGACTCCCAGCCTAATTCCCAGCCCCAACTCCACTCAGCTCAAATCCCATTCTGTCTCCAACTCCACCCCAAGCCTTTAGGGAAGCCCAGTTCCTTACCTCCAGACCATCCTAATATTCCCTCTATTACTCCAACCCAAGGTTTTTCTCCCCTTTTCAGATGACCCCCAGCCTACAGCCTAATCTCCCAAAGTCCTTAATGAGTCCCCAGTCTGAACCCAATCCTCCACTCCTACAGCCTCTCCCAAGCTCCCACCAGAATACAACTGCAGCTCGAAGGTGCCAGATGCTTTAAGTATCTATCATCCCACCACCATAGCAAAAAAGAATCAAGGAGAAGCATTAACATGCGATGATCTCAAAGCTGCATAAAGGGAAGAAAGGCTTCAGATACTACCCACAGCAAGAGGGGAGGGAAAGAGACGAAGCCCTTAGTGAGGACCCCCGACCTCTGAAAGAGGCCCAAATTACCTGACACCACTGGTTCTGTGGCCAGAAGGATGGCAAGAAACAGGAAAAGAAGTTTCATGGCTGGCAGGACCAGAGAGAAGGAGGCGGCTGAGCTGCAGGGGATGGAAATAGAGTGCCCTGCAGCAGTGAAGAGCCTGGCTTTTATCAGCAGGCTGTGGGCAGGGGATTTAGATGAGGTCAGGCCAAAGGACAGTATGTAGCAGATGTCTCAGCAAAGCACAAGATGAGAGTGTGGGAAACCAGCCAGCATCGGTGCCGGTAAGGAAACAAGCAAATTAAAGTCATCTGGCCTTCTGAGACTGACAAAGGAATCTATCAACACACAAATACATATCAAAAAACATTTAATTTAAGAATTACTTACTCTCAGCTTTCTAACAGAAGGATACACATGTGTATGTCTTTCTGAACCTTGTTCCCACTCCAGGCCTTGGAAGGTGGCATTTATTCTCCATGCAAAGCCCTTCTTTTGATCTTCCCATGGATGGCTCGGGCTCATCATTTCATCTCCTTGGAGAGGCTTTCCCTGGTCACTCTGCGTAATAATACCCCAACCACAGTCACTCTCAATGGTAATAATTTATTTTGTGATGTTCATAGATCAATCTGATTTTGTAAAGATTTTTTATTTTACATGCCTTGGCTTATAATCCCAATACTCATAATGTCGCCTGGTGTATTAAGATATTAATTAACTTGTTTTAACAGACATCTCCCCATAACAATGATTCCAAAAGACAAACACTGATTTCTTTTTTATGTATGATCTGGGTGAGCAGTTAAGTATAGAAATTTCACAATTCATCAGGAAGTTTGGTTCCTTGGGCCTTGATGCTCTGTCGATCCCAACAGGCAGGTTCACGTGATGATCCAAGAGCTGCTTCAGTCCCCACCATTACGTCCCTGTCCAGACATTGGAAGGAGAAGGGAGAAAAGAAAATGAACCACAGCACAGTTTAAGAACATTACTCAGAAGTCACATCCTTTGCTTCTACTCCTGACCATTGGCCAGAGCTCTGTCACACTGCCACACCTGGCTGCAAGGGAGGCAGGAATTTTTTTTTTTATTCTCAGCAGTCATGGGTAGCTAAAATTCAGGGCTTGTCTTACTAAGAGGAAGGGGAGAAGGGACACTGGGGGAGAGCTAGCAATCATTGACATGCCTGGCATTAAATACTAAGTAATATGTAATAAATATGTATAGACTTAATAAATAACAAATATTATTTTAATAAATAATTATAGACAATAAATAACTTATACATTGGGTAAGGCTATGAGACGTGATATAGCGGGGAGGAACCCAAGTCTTCCAGAGTGTAGAAAAATATATTCGTACTGTGCTCCTCCAGCCAAACTGACCCCAGACAGACTTTAGCAAGAGAGTATGAAGGGAAACAAAAAAAGAAAAGACTTCATTGAACACTGACTGCATACTAAGCTTGAAGGATGAATTTTGGTTTCACATAGGCTTGGATTTGAGTGTTGTCCTTGACTCTTGCTACCTGTTGACCTTGAGTAAGTTAAATTTTCTGAGTCTCCCATGATAAAATGTAGATCATAACTCTAGCTCACTTAATTAAACGGGATACCTTCTGTAAATTGCTTAGCAAAGTAGTTGATGCATATTAGCATCAATATGACAACCAGCTATTGTTGTCATTTTAAATTCTTGTTATTCTTGTCATCATCTTATTTATCATTATTTTGTTCTCAAAATAATACTGAGAACTGGGAATCATAAACTGCCAGCTCATATATAACAAAAATCTACACTTAGGCATAGTGTTCAAGGGCTTCCTAGGCAAGGAAAAGAGCAGAGAAGAGAAAGCTCATTTCCACTGAGGAAGGTCAAGAGAGTGAGCAGGAGACAGCTGAGGCTGTGAATGTCTGAGATGGAAGGGGACAGGAGGGAGAAGTGACTGCATTGTCATTTGGGGCCTTATGGCCATGTTCAGGGCTTTGAAACCCACTCTATAAGCAATGGGGGATTGGAAGATCTCTTAGGGAGGATCATGATGACCTGGTTAGATTTTTTTATTTACCTAAAAGCATCTCTGTGACAGCCTGTGTTGAAGATAAGTGCCATAATTCAGGCAAGAGGTGGAAGATTAGTAAGGAGGCTAATTCAAATCCCCAGGAGAAATGACGAGGCCCGCATTGTAGCTGAGAGAGCACAAACATCACTGAAGGCTGGAACATCAGAGAAGTCTCTTCCCCGCAGCTGTGGAAGTAACCTTAGGACCCACCTAATCAGCACTGACTTTCCGCTAGGTCTGGTGACAGGTGTTTGACATGCATCGTCTCATTTCATCCTCATAACAATCAGAAAGAGTTTTCCCCCATTGCATTGATGAGAAAACTAAAATTCAGAAGAGTGAACGTTTTACCCAAATGATTAAATGGGGTAATCCAGGACTTGAACCTAGGTCTGGCTGGTTTCCAAATATAATGCTCCTCATCATGACCTTGTCCCCTAGTGTGTCTTCAGATTTGGTTGGGGCAGCAAAGGGAAGAGGCCAGTGGGAAAGAAGCCGCTAGTGAATCTCACTAGAAGAATTTGAGGGATCTCTGCAGCGAGAAAGTGGGGATGACATCAGAGAAATATTTGTGGCCTTGATTTTTTATAACAGCTTTACTGAAATATAGTTTATATTCCATAAAACTTACTATTAAGTGGGCAATTCTATGATTTTTAGTAAAAATACAGTACAACTACAGTCCAATTGTACTGTACTGCATGTCAACACCCCCCAAATATCCCTCAGACCTATTTATAGTCACTTCCCATTCCCACCTTCAGCCATGATGGAACTGATATTCATAGAAATACCATCAGCTGGCTCAGCATCTGTAGCTCAGCAGCCAGGGTGCCAGCCACATACACCAGAGCTGGCGGGTTTGAATTCAGCCCAGGTCTGCCAAACAACAATGACAACTACAACCCCCCAAAAATAGCCAGCCGTTGTGGCGGGCGCCTGTAGTCCCAGCTACTTGGGAGGCTGAGGCAAGAGAATCGCTTAAGCCCAAGAGTTTGAGTTTGCTGTGAGCTGTGACGCCACGGCACTCTACTGAGGGTGATATAGTGAGACTCTGTCTCAAATATATATATGCTTATTACACAGCTGTAATATATATATTTTTTATATATATATAAATCTGGATTAACACCCACAAGGGGCATTTATAAAGGGGAAACTGTGGCTCAACAAGGTGAGAAGACTGAACAGGCCCACGGAGAGGGTCAGGATCAAACCCAGGACTCTCTCCAAGGGGCTCAGACCAAGGAGAAGGTCCTGGGGAAATGTGTTTATTAAGATGTGGGAGACATAAGCACTTTTTAAGCTGAAAGGACATACAATGTATAATTGGAGATGGAGAAAATACAAAAGAAAGAGAGGGAGCTGTTGATGAAGAAAAATCCATGTGAAGAAGAAGAGGAAAGAGTCAAAAAATCACATGGAAACACTGGATTTTTTTTCTCTTAACAATCTTTTTATTAAATCATAACTGTATACATTAATGCATTTATGGGGTACAGTGTGCTGATTTTATATACAACGTTTGCTTACATCAAACTGATTAACATAGCCTTCACCTCACTTGCTTAATTATTGTGTTAGGACATTTATACTGTACTCTTAATAGATTTGACATGTACCCTTGCAATATGCACCATGGGTGAGGTCCCCCCCATTACCCTCCCTCCACCCAGCCTTCCCCCTCCCCTCCCTTCCCCTTCCCTCACCATCCTCTTTCCACCTTCATCTTGGGCTATAGTTGTGTTTTACCTTTCATATGAAAGTGTGGGTGATTATATATTGGTTTCATAATAGTACTGAGTACATTGAATACTTTTTCTTCCATTCTTGAGATACTTTACTAAGAAGAATATGTTCCAGCTCCATCCATGTAAACATGAAAGAGATAAAGTCTCCATCTCTTTTCAAGGCTGCATAATAATTGCCAAGTCATGGAAGAAGCCCACATGCCCATGGACCCATGAATGGATTAATAAACTCTGATTATATGTATACCATGGAAACACTGGATTTTAACAAAGAAAAAATCTTCTCTTTTGAAAGGAAGGGGATTTTTCTAGAATGACTAAAACTAAAGTAATTCCATCTTGATTGCTAATCCATGATGTTGACTTCTGATCCCAGGAAGGAGAAATAAAATGCAGAATTTATCTCAGCAAAGGAGCCCCAGTGATGTCCAACATCTAGGGGCCATAAGGAATTGGGGGTTATGGGGGCAGAGCTCAGGATCCCAAACAACAGAGTTTGGTAACAGCAGTGTCTGCGCTAGGTGGGGTCTGTAGAATGACTTCTCACTGTGGCTCTATGAACCCTACCACCTTGGTTCCTACCCGTTTCCTAAGCCTGGCTCTGGTCATTCTCTCAAGTGCCAGTCAAAAGATTTCCTTTTCTAAAAACCCTAATTGATGCAGTGACCATGGGCAAGTTGTTTAACCAATTTGGGGATAACAGTGCTGGCTCACTTGCTGTGACCTGTAAGTGATACAAACTGCCTATCCAGGGCTTAACACGCTGCCTGGTAGGTAGCAACTGCTCAATCCATTTGAGTCACCATTTACTTGTTTTGAGGTGAGGATGGAGAGGCTGGCCTCAACTACCTCAGTGAAAGTGAATCCATGTTCCTATGCTGGGTGGGGGAACTGGGGCCTGGAGAAAAAGGGTAAGGTCTAGAGAAGCCACTGTGGGGCAGAGGGCTCCTAGGCTGGGACCTGTGAGCACATCTCAGGGCACCAGCAAGGCACGGGCCAAAAAGGAAGTCAGAAAATCTAAAGGATCCCCTTTAATTTCAGCATACAGCAAGGTTTTTTCTTATTTCACAGGAATAAAATTTTATTTCAGAGTTGTATGTTGTTTTATTTTGAATTCCACTGGGCATCATTGTAAACGTCTTGGTGTTCAAGGTCACTAAGGGTATGTGTGAGGACTGGGTATGCAAAGGAACTGACAAGGAAGAGGGCATTTGGGAGGCTGTGGGAGCAGAGGGGACGCTACCCAGCAGTGAGACGAACATGCTGAGAGTTCGGTGTGTCCCAAAACTGTCCAAATTACCATGTGACTTTGGGCATGTTATTTGACATCAGCAGGGCTCAGGATTGAAAGAGACAACACAGAAGACTATTCTGGTATTAGTCTCCTGGCTGTATTACCTCATAAAGGTTACTTAGCCTCTCAGAACCTCAGTTTCCTCAGCTATAAAATGGGGGTAGTAGTAATGCTTCATAGGGTTTATGCCAGGGTTAAATGAATGAATACAGATAAAGCACTTGAATAATACTTAATGACTACAATATAAATACCCGCTGTTATTATTATACTAGACCAGAAGTTCTCAACCTGGAGATTCCAGGCCTTTTCTCACTACAGGGCTTTACAATATTTCATAAGCCACTTTATGAATCCCTGTATGTGCAGAACTACCCAGGGAGCACTGTGATGATTTAGGAGCATGGCCTTGACTGAAAAAAGAGAAATTGAAAAATATTGTTCAATTGCTATGAAGCATTTGCATTTGGGTATCTGGGTTTATGTTTGAGCTTATGTGTATATGTACAAATGTGTGTATAGGTGGAGGTGCTCTGATTTTGTGACATATATATCTATAGTTTGTATGTATTATTTATAAGTATTTTACATAATTCAGTACTTGAAGGTGTACATAGGAATATAGCTTGGGTCATTTGTATATCAACGTGTCTTGGTGCATGAATGTGTGTCTGTTCTTAATACCTCTGCGCACTTGTGTCTGTTCGCCGATCTTCAAATGTCATAGCCTAGAGCTCTGTCCAATTCAGTCCCTTTGTTCCCCTTAGGCCTCTACATTCTGTGACTTTGGAATATGACAGTTGCACAGTGATTCTTCTATTAAACCAGGAGATCTGGGCCAAGGCCAAAGAAACTGGCCAAAGGGAGTGTGGGGAGCATCGTGGCCGCTAGGCCAAAGCCACTTGGGGAGAAGAGGCAGGAGGTGGGGATGAGGCAAGCCTTAGTCAGAAAGCCAACTTGCCCTGTGATCGCTGCATGGTATCGCCGCGCCTGGAACAGTCTGTAGCCTCAGCCTTTGTAAGGCCTCCCACACGGGTACAGCCCAACCTGGCCAGTTCTGAAGGCCAGGCACCACCCACTCCCTCAAATCTATGCAGTTGCATTTTTAAGACTTTGAAAGTCCACCCACCTCCTGCAGCCTGAATCCTACAGTGGGGAGGGCAGGGAACTACCAGTTATGAAGTTCCCAAGAAAGGTCTCACACAGTCCAAGTACATTAACCTTATCTCATTTACTCGTACTACTAATCTATTAGGTTCATAATACAAGGTCAAAGAAACAGAAATCATAAAATCACAGACTTTTGTGGATATCTTTCACTTCTCCACACCATCTCCTCACTTTCCCAGAGAGGTAGAAAGTGTCCATGTTCTTCCTAATGCATATACATGCCCACACACACATGCACACCTTCCTTGTTTACTTGTCTCTAAGTATAACTAGGTAGAACTGTCAGACAGAAACAGGGCACAGCCAGAAATGATTTAATAAGACTGTGGAATTCAATGATGTTGAGACTCAAAGTTGGAAGGGAGGTGTCAGACTGCAGAAGTAAATCCCAGGCTTTCTTTGTTTGAGAAGTTTAATTTCACAGGCATAAACTTGGGATCCACGCAGCACTTTAACTGATTTTTGCACAATATGTAGAACTCTTCCTTCCCTTTACACGTTGTTCTGCACCTGCCTGACTTACGCCAACACTTCATGACTGAAAGCAAAAAGGACAGAAGGGACAGGGTCAGTCTTGAAAGAAGGCAGAAGGCTATGGAAGGGAAGCTAAAGCCCAGTCAGAAGAAGGTAAGGAAAGAAATAAGATCTGTGAAAGAAAAGCCCTTACAAGTTATCCCCTAGGTTTGGGGGAAATTCTAGGTCACTATCCATTTTTTCTGCACTGTGTCCACTGCCACCATCCCCAAAGTCCTCCCCACTCCATGGCATGGAGCCTCCATTACAGCTTCTACTCATTGGCCAGCTCCTAGAAAGAGGCAAGAGATGCCACTCCCTCCAGGGTTTATCTTTCCCATATTACAAAGTACCCAGGTGCCCCGTATTAATTATCCAGCTTTTCCCTTTGATCTTTGGTATCCTCTCTGGCAATATCAATGAAAGCTGACAGGAATCTGAAGTCAAACTATTTGAACATCCATGAGTCTTCTAGGTCATCTGTAAAGCTCCTAAGACATCACACTGCCTTCTTCACAATACCCTGGAACTTTCCACTCTTCTTTATCAGTCAAGGGAATTAGGAACAGCTTATCTGGGAAACCCACAACCTGACATAGCCCAGATAACTTGGGGTTGCATGAAAAAATGGAATCAAAATCCTCAATCATAAATTTAAAAAACATTTTCACATAGGCAACAATAGATTAAAACTGAAATCCTCCCAAGAAATATTTTTGGAAAATCCCCCATTTCCTCTATATTCCATATCCAAGTCTCTCTCTTTGCTCCAGGTTGTCATGTCCAACTTTTCCAGAGCCAATCAGAGAGAAGATCAGAGTGGCCAAGTTATGGTCACGGGAAAGATCAATTGGTACCAGAGAACTCAAACTTCCCCTAGACCAGAGAGACCATTCAAAGGTCTCCATGGAACCTGTCAGGTCATCTTCCCAGCCCAAGTTGTCAAAGCCCCTGGAGTTCCCTCAACATACATCAGGTCACCGACTCACGTTCCCTTGAGAGAGATCCTGGTTACCTGGGGTGACCTGGGCCAGGAGCAGGGTAATAGTCAAAACCAGGAGAAGCTTCATGAATGATAGGAGCTCAGGGAAGGATGGGAAGCTTGTATACTGGTAAGACTGGCAGAGGATTCCATGCTGGGCAGACCAGATTGGTATTTATTGCCCTTAGGAGCATGGTAGAGCCATGATCAGTGAACCAGAAAGGGAACAGTCATTTGAGATCAAACAGGCAGGCAACTAATCAACCATTCTGATTGAAGAGGCAGGGAGAGGGATAAAGGAAGTTAATAAAGAGAGGATACAACCTTGCCTTTGAAGAGTTTTATAACACAGCTGGGGAGCCAAGAAGGGGAACATGTTGTTAGTATTAATTCATTTCTGACTAATGAGAAAAAAAAGGAAAACACCAAGTAAGACAGAAAAGGACTGGTAATTCCTCATGCCTTGGGTTCTTTCCAACAATGACAACGTTTTAGGATGTCCCAAATGTTAGTAGTTCATTGTAAAGCAACAAGAGGAAGGACAAAATCAAAGAAAATACTTTGATAGCTCCATGGCCATCACCACTGGAAACTAGAATGTCAGCATAAAATGGAGGGGGATGAGCAAGAAAGCTACAATCCTTCCTTTCAATAGTCCATGTTTTAGAGGAACAAGTAGCATACTCCTAAGATAGCAAAAGAAAAGCCATCTATTACTACCATGGTCTTTTTTAGTAAGATATAGTAGATTGCATTGTTGACCCCAATTCTTTAGCCCTACTTGAATCGATGCAATGTATTTTGCTTACCCTTCACTTTGGTCTTGGCATGTGAATTTGTTTTGGCCTGCAGACAGTGTGCCAATTCTAAGCCTATGCCTAGGCGATGAACTTGTTCTTTTGTACGTCTGCTATACTCCAGAGGTCCAAGTGGGGCAGAGCCACTCCAGATGACCTACAAATCTACAGCGAGAAATAGAGCTTCCCTAGCCACACCAGCCTCAAGCAAAGCAATCCAGTCAAACCCCAGCTGGACAGTGGGTGATAATAAAGAAATGGTGTTTGAAGTCATTGAGTTTTGAAGTAATGGCTAACTAGATAGATTAGAAAAGAGCTAATTGCTCTCTAGTACAACAACAGTAAAGTCTATCATTTCAAAACAAGCAGAAACAAAGATATACTGACAAGAAGACTAAGACATGGAATAAGACTCTTCTCTCTAAGGAAAATCAATGCTGCAGACCAGAGGTCATCAGACTTTTTTCTGGAAAGGTCCAAATGATAAATGGGGTTTGCAGGTCATACAGCCTCTGTGACAATTACTCTGTGATCACAGCACAAAAGCAGCCAGAGACAGTACACAAATAAATGCTATGGCTATATTCCAATAAAACTTTATTTATAGACACTAAAATTTGTATTTTATATAATTTTCACATAATGCTAAAAAAAAAAAAAAAAAACACCAAAACTCTTATTTCTTCCAACTACTTAAAAATGTGAGAACCATTCTTCATTCATGAGTCGTACAAAAATCAGGTTTTAGGCTGGATCCATACCGGCAAACACTGGACAGCTACATAATGTCAAATAATGTCAGGGGGAAAGGAAGAGAGGAATTCTCATGCACAGTATAGATCTGCGGTGACTCTCATGAAGATTCTGGGCTCCTCAGTTGCTTGAACCCTGGTAAATACTGGAAGTTCTAGAATGTTTTAGGTAAGGAGGGGAAGCCAGGTTGTAATCAGGAAATGTTAGCAAGTAAGCATTTGGGATAAATTACCTACAGAGATATTAGTAATCCATTGTGATGTCTTATCTCAGTCTAAATAAATAGTATTTACTTTTGCACCTCAATTTTTAATTTTGTGCTTATCTTCTGAAAAGAAGCCCAAAATTGTGAAAGTTTCAGGCTCTGCAACACCAGGATGTTCTCTGAGATGGAGGTAGCCACTGTAAGGAGGAAAACTAATGACATTTAGTCTAATTAAGAATGTTTCTGGGCTTGGCACCCATAGCACAGTGGTTACAGCGCCAACCACATACGCTGAGGCTGGCGGGTTCAAACCCAGCCCAGGCCAGCTAAACAACTGCAACAAAAATAATAAACTAGCCAGGCATTGTGGCAGGTACCTGTATTCCCAGCTACTTGGGAGGCTGAGGCAAGAGAATAGCTTAAGCCCAAGAGTTTGAGGTTGCTGTGAGCTGTGATGCCACAGCACTCTACCAAGGGCGACATAATGAGAATGTTTCTAAACTTCAGTTTAATCATCTCTAATATGAGGACAACATCACTGACCTCAGAGGTTTGCTGTGAAGATTAAATTAGATAATACATAAAGCACATAGAACAGTCTCTCGCATAGAGGAAGGCCCCTGTGACGGGTGGTTACTTTTATTTATTACAAATCTCACCTTTCTTGACTTTTGAAATAGTCACCTGTCAAGGTACCTTCCTTAACTATTGGCCTCTTTCCTCCATGAAGCTTTCCTGACTCCCCTTCATCGTTAACACAATGTTCAGTAAAAGGGACACTGGTGTTGTCAGTGACCCAGAGACCTATCTGCTCCCTGTGCTTTGTCAAACTAAGTTTGAAATTTTCAAAACTCTGGGTCTCAAGTCCAAGACCCGGAATGCTTACACAGTATCCAGGCTCAAGGATAGCTCTCTCCTTTGCCTCTAAAATGTATAAAGTGTAACTCTGTTTGGGCCCTGTTGAGAGATGATAAAGAACGATCCCCACATTTTATCAGAACATGTTTCCAAGCTTATCCCTTTTCCTCGTTCTCTTTGTGCCTCCCAGGACCTCTTCGCTGGCCTCTTATCGGTTACCATTGCCTAAATCTTTCCAGAAGCTGCTCTTTCCCACAATGCTCTATTCATTTGTCTTCTCTCCCAGGAACCTACCACTGCTCTCTCATCTCAGATCACATTTTCATTCTTCTTTGAGTGCCCTTCTCTAACGTCTCCATATCCAAAACTAGCTGGGCCGTGTTAAATTTCCTGTGGGCTAAGGACTAAGGTGCTGAGGGGGTCGAGGCAGAACTACCTAAGAGGGTCTCTGTCCTTAAAATGTTCGCAGCTCCTTTAAGAAGATGCAAAACAAACATTTGTAAATGAGTTTCATGTCCTTTAGAAAGCAGACAAGAAATGTTTACTGAACAAATCAAATCTCGATTAAGCGCCTCCTCATGTACAGGGTACTCTCCTGCGTACCAGGAATACAAAGCAGTATAGGATACTGTCCTCTAATACCAATGGCTGAACTGCCACTCCATTGCTGCTGTTTACCATGGCAGAGGAAAAGAGAGCTCTAGGGGGGTCTTGAATTGCCCATTATATGCCCTGACCTTGGCAGTAAAGTGTAGCCACCTCATAACTCACAGACTATAACAGTGCTCTAGCCCCATCCAATCACAAGAGGGCCGGAAGTTCAACCCCACAACAAACTTCCAATGCAGAAAGTCAGACTCATCAAAACAGCAAAAGACAAGCCTAGGTGAGAATGTGGAGAAAGTGGAACCCTTACACATTTTGGATGGGAATATAAAATGGTGAAGCCACTATGAAAAGTGGTATAGAGATTCCTCAAAAAATCAAAAACATACCTATTGTATGATCCTGCAATTTCACTTCTGGGTATATATCCAAATGAATTGAAATCAGTATCTCAAAGAGATATCTGCACACCCATATTCATTAGCATTATTCATGTTAGCCAAGATGTGGAAACAATGAAAATATCTACTAACAAATGAATGGATAGAGCAAATGTGGGCCATACATACAATGGAATACTATTCCACCTTTAGAAGAAGGAAGTTCTGCAACATGTGACAATGTGGACAAACCTGGAGGACATTATACGAAGTGAAAGAAATGAAATAAACCAGTCACAGAAAGACAAATACTGGAAGATTCCACTTATATGAGGTATCTGAAATAGTCAAAGTTACATAAACAAAGAGTAGCAAGGTGGTTGTCGTGGGCTGGGGTCAGGGGTAGATGAAATGGAAAGTTACTAATCAATGGGCATAAAGTTTCAGGTAAGCAAGATAAACAAGTTCTTAGAGATGTGCTATACACCATGGTGCCTATAGTCAACAACAATGTATTATACACTTAAGTATTTGTTTAAACAGATCTCATGTTAAGTGTTATTTTCACAATTAAGAAAAATTCAAAAAGTAAGAATGCAAAGGCCAGAATATTTGATGATGTCAGCATTAATGACAACCAAATACATCATCACAGTGGTCGGGCAGAATGGCCACATAACATTACTAAGTACTCTGTGCTGAGTTAAATTTTTTAGAACAGAACATGAGAACAATTCTCAAAGGCTGGGGTCAGAAGGGGTTCATGGAGGGCTTGCTCCGACCCTTGAAGAAGAGTAGATTTCAGAAAAATGGTTGAGAAGCTGAAGCGAAGGAGGGTGTTCCAGGCACAAAGCAGTGTGAACAGAAGGGCAGTGGCAGGAACGCTCGCAACCCATCTGGAAACAATAAATACTGCACTTTGCCATGCATAATGCACACATCTTTGCCCAAATTTTTGAGGGAAAAACAAGGATGCACATTGAATGGGACTGATTCCATATGTATACAGATGGTTTTAATGCTTTTCTTGATGCCTATGCATTAAAAGAGTAGCTCTAGAAAGCAATACCAACATCTGTATGCAAAAGAAAAACCTGGAATATGGTAATTGGTTTTGTTGAACTTATGGCAAACTTGCAATGAAGGTATTTTCAGACATACACTTAAGGCGGGAGCTAGCAATCTAGCTGATATTTTTACACAATTTCTTTATAATGCAAAAAACAAGTACCTAAATATAAACAAATAAAATCTGAATTAAAAATTAAAATAAAAGCTTTTTTTTCCTGAAAGTCTGGGCCCAAAACATGGGTACGTATTATAGACAGGAGTGCATTATACACAGCAAGATATGGTATACTGCCTGGCTGCAGCTGCCAGTTCCTGCACTATATAATGTGTAAAAATTACACAGGGATAAGATTTTTAAATGCCTTGAATGTAAATGTAAGAACTTAGATTTGTACAAACTTTCCGTTATAAGACTAAGTTTTGGAGATCTAATCTACAGCATGATGACTATCTTAGTTCATTTCTACCACTATGACAAAGTGTCTAAGGCTGAGTAATTGTGAAGAACGCAAACCTATTTCTCATAGTCCTAGAGGCTGAGAAGTCCAATAATCAAGGACTGTGAGGGGCCAGTCTCTCTGCTTCCAAGATAGCTGCTTATTGCTGCAGGCTCCAGGGGGGGAGGAATATTGTGTCCTCACAGGGCACAAAGGATGAAAGGGACTAAAAGGGGTCAATTCCTTCTGTCAAGCCCTTTTATAAGGGAACCCTATCCCATTCTTGAGATTCACTCTTGACTCAATTACCTTCTAAAAGCCACATCTCTTAATACTGTTGCACTGGGCATCAAATTTCAACAAGTGTTTTGGAGGGAACAAAAACACCATAGCAGTGACTAAAGTTAACAGTACAGTATACCTGAAATTTACTAAGAAAGTAGATCTTAAGTGTTCTCACCACAATGATTAAAAAAAAAAAAAAATGGTGGCTCGGCGCCTGTAACACAGTGGTTATGGCACCAGCCACATGCACCTAGGCTGGCAGGTTCGAACCCAGCCCCAGCCAGTGACAACTGCAGCAAAAAATAGCTGGATGTTTTGGCAAGCACCTGTAGTCCCAGCTACTTGGGAAGCTGAGGCAAGAGAATCGCTTAAGCCCAAGAGTTTGGGGTTGCTGTGAGCTGTGATGCCACAGCCCTCTACTAAGGGCGACACAGTGAGACTCTGTCTCAAAAAACAAACAAAACAAAATGGTAACTATGTGAGATGATGAATCATCTCACAATGAATATGTGTATCAAATCATCAATTGTACACCTTAAATATATACAATCTGTGTGAATTATACTTCAATAAAGATGCAAAAGATTTTGTTAATAGATAAAATTTCCTTTTTTAAGATAGGAAAAGGATATAGAACACTGGGCATACAGAAGGCACAGTCTTCTGTCCTTTATATACCTCCTTACCCACACCTCTTCTGTTTGAGCTTGATTAGGCATACTAAGAGACAAACACAAAAGGCAGCCAAAGATATTTTAATAAAGCTCAGGAATCCACTAAGGTCAGGTCAGACTACTAAGGACAAATTTATCTTTGTTTTCACGGTCTTGGACTTCCAAGCACTAATTTATCTCGGTGTTATGTATGGCACGTTCTTCGGGGTCACACAGCACAGGTTACCGCTCCTGCAGAAGATATAGACCCTTTCATTACTGTGGCATTTGTCACGGCAGGAGCCACGTTGATTCCAACATTTTTCGGTGCCACCTAATACAAAGAGAAAAAAGAGAGAGCCAATATCAGTCATGGGGGAAAGTAAGTCCTGGATTAAGACTAACAGAACACGAGGCAGGAAAGGGGGCCATCAGAAATGGCGGAGTCACCTCTGGATATGTAGGGTAGTAATATAGTATGTATTCTCTCTTGGTACTCCGTCTCAACCCCAGCCCTTCATGAATGTTCCCTCTTAAGACCATGGTTTGTTGGAACACTTAGAATTGGTTTTGAAACCCGTCTGCATCGCAAGCCAACTGGAAGATCTGGAGCAGTTACCTAATTTCTCTGTGCATCAATTTCCTCTTTTCCAAAAAGAAGCTGTAACACCTGCCTCACACAGTTGTTGTGGAGATTAAATGAAATTTTTGAAAAGCAAATCACTAGCATTAATTAAACTCGGAAGTAGCAGGACCTCAGAAAAAAATCATTCCATAACTTAACTAGAAGGGACACATGAGCAAATGAAACTGATAATGGCTTAAGAGTAAGACAGAGTGAAAAAGGGATATTTCAATCAAAATGAAAGGACGAGATGAAATGAAAAGACCATCTGAAAGCCTGGCCCCCAGAAAACTAAATTCTGCCCTGAAAGCAAAAGAAAGCAATCAGCAGAGTGAAGAGACAACCTGTTGAATGAGAGAAAATGTTCGCAAACTATTCATCCAATAAGAGACTAATATCCAGATTATACAAGAAATTCAAACAACCCAACAATTTTTTAAAAAGCAAATAATCCCCTTAAAAAAAGGGCAAAGGACATGGATGGACATTTCTCAAAAGAAGATGTACAAATGGCCAACAGGTATATAAAAAAATTCCCAGAGAAATGCATGTCAAAACGACAATGTGGTATCATCTTATCCCAGTTAGAATGGCTATTACTAAAAAGACAAAAAATAACAGATGCTGATGAGAGTGTGGAGGAAAAGCAACTCTTATACACCACAGATGGGAATGTAAATTTGTATAACCATTATGGAAAACAGTATGGAGATTTCCAAAAAAACACCCTAAAAATAGAACTGCCATATGATCCATCAACCCCACTACTGGGTATTTATGTAAAGGGCAAGAAAAATCCGCTTATCAAAAGGATTACCTTCCCTCATATGTTTATCACAGCACTCTTCACAATAGCAAAAATATGGACTCAACCCTAAGTGTCTGTCAATGGATAAGTAGATAAAGAAAATATGGTATATATATACCTGATAGAATACTATTCAGCCACAGAAAAAGTGAAATCTTGTCATTTGCCACAACATGGATGGAGCTGGAGGATATGATGTTAAGTGAAATAAGCTAGTCATAGCAAGATACACTGCATGTTTTCTTATTTACATGTGGGAGCTAAAAAAAAGTTGAGCTCATAGAGATAGAGAGTAGAATTACAGATACCAGAGAATAAGAAGAGCTTGTGGCTGGGAAGGCAGGATATAGAGAGGTTGGTTAGCGGACACAGATATATGATTAGGTAGAAGAAATAAACTCTAGTATTTGATAGCAGAGTAGAGCAACTATAGTTAGCAGAAATCTGTTGTATTATTTCAAAGTAGCTAGAAGAGAAGACTTGAAATGTTAGCAACACATAGAAATGATACTCGGGGTAGTTGACACAGGGTAATACTCAGGGTAGTTGACACAGCCAAATACCCTAACTTTAGCATTATACATGCTATGCATATAACAAATGCATGTACCCCCTAAATGTGTATCAATAAAAAATGCCTTGAATACACCTAACCCACCCAACATTACAGCTTAGCCTAGCCTACCTTAACAGGGCTCACTCACATTAGCCTACATATTGGCAAAATCATCCAACACAAAGCTTATTTTATAATAAAGTGTTAAGTATCTCATGTTTAAAAAAAAGAAATAAAAAAGAATCAAAAGTTACAAATATTGATGACAGGCAAAAGAAATCCAACACACCAAAAATAGGAACCACTGAAGAATAAAAACAGGGAGCATAACAAATACCACACACTGTGTTCAATAAAATTTCCTGAAATAGAAAAATATCTGAAAACACATACTGAAAGGGCATACAGTATACCTGATAACACTGACTCAAAGCAAGATATGTTCTTATAGAATTACTGGATATCACAGAAAAAGGAAAAAACGTGCATTGGGTATTTAGGCCACACCAAAAATAAAACGTGATATAAGCAAAGAAAATACTATAAGACTATAATTCTAAACTATACTTACAGTTTTAACAAAAGAGCATTATTCCAGAAAAATGGCCATATTTAAGGTACTTAAGGAAAGGAAAAGTAAGCAAAAAATGTTATGTTCAACAAATCTGACTTCCAAAGACAAAAGACAAAAACAAACTGTTACTAACGCACTAAAACTCAGGGGATATTTTTCCCATAAGCTGCTTCTAAGTAATCTACTGGCCAAGCAAATGAAAGGAGCATTGTCCCAGAACTAAATATTAAATACAAAGTTAAAGAACTAGAATGAGGTTTCTAAAAGAGGGAGTAGAGTACACCGTGGCTGTGTTTCCTGATAATATAGATACAGTACAATATAAAAATGGGAGAATAATAATGAGAGCAAATGCTGAAATTTTAACTAGTTTGAGTTGTCATATCATTGTGGTAGTATTAGTATTATTTTACTAAAACTATTATCTATGTAATAGAAGAGAAATCAAATGGGTAATGTGGGATATTCAAGTTCTATCATCACCTGTAACTTTAACAAACAGAATTCTCAATATAAGATAAAATAATAATGATGTGATATAGAAGGTAGTTCTGAATTTGAATTGGAAGTATCAGTATGAAACTTCAAGTATTTTAGTTTTAGATAGCTGGATAGATGATGGCCATGGATAGATTTTTTTTTAATTCCAGCTCTAGTTACTGAAAAGGCCTAGAAAAAAATGACCAACCAGTAAAATTAGTATCCTTAGCACTTATACTGTAGTTTTAAAATACTGTCTCCCCCTAAAATAAAATAAACCAAGCCTTCTTAAAGATATGTCTGATACCAGTGTCGGGGCAGTAAATTACAAGATGAACCTAGAAACTTTCTGTCCTACCAGATATCAAGGGAGCTCTTATTAGGGACATATGGAGAAGTCGTATGAGCCAAATTGAAGAGGCTCCCATAGGCCAAGAATAGGACAACTTGTACTTCAATAGGGAAAATAATTGCAGTATATTGAACTAATGGCTTAGAAGCATGAGTTTCAAGTACACATAAACACTATTCTCGGGGGTGTGAGGCAGAAGGCTCACTTGAACTCAGAAGTTCAAGTACAGTCTGTGTAACATAGCAAGACACCACCTCAAAAAATTAAGTGATTACTATTTAAGTAAAACTAATTGGTCAACCTCAGAAATGAATAGATAAGTACCTTGTTATCTCACAAACTGATAAGCAGAGATAAAGCTGGACCTTATCCTGCCTTTTCTCTCAGAACTCTCTAACCCCCAAGGTAGCCAAATAGCAACTGATGGGCAACATCTCTTTGAGAAGTAGTTCAGCTAATAAATGCATGCTCTTCCCAGCATATCTGCAAGGCTGCCACTGCCCATCGCCTTCAAATTTTTGTTCAATGTCACTTTCTCAGTGACGCATTCCCTTAATACCCCTTTTAAAATTCCAAACCCACCTCCCCTGATACTTATCTCCTACTTACTCTGCTCATTTCCTCCTCAATAGGAAGCTCCAAGAAAACAGAGGTTTTTCTTGTTTGTTGATTCACTGCCCTTTCTTTTTTTTTTTTTTTTATTAAATCATAGCTGTGTACATTGATATGATCATGGGGCATCATACACTAGCTTCATGGACCGTTTGACACATTTTCATCACACTGGTTAACATAGCCTTCCTGGCATTTTCTTAGTTACTGTGCCAAGACATTTACATTTCACATTTACTAAATTTCGCATATACCCTTGTAAGATGCACCACAGGTGTAATCCCTCCAGTACCCCTCCTTCCACCCACCTCCCCCCTCCCTCCCCTCCCTTTCCCCCTTCCCCCTATTCTTAGGTTGTAACTGGGTTATAGCTTTCATGTGAAAGCCCTAAATTAGTTTCATAGTAGGGCTGAGTACATTGGGTACTTTTTC
>CAUYPK010036172.1:0-65924 GCA_963574355.1 Loris lydekkerianus
TTTTTCTGCTTTCCATTTGCCTGCAATATAGATGATCATCCCTTCACCTTGAGTCTATATTTGTCTTTTAATGTAAGATGCGATTCTTGTATGCAGCAGATATCTGGCTTGAGTTTTTGTATTTAGTCAGCCAACCTGTGCATCTTTAAAGACAATTTAAACCATTCATATTAAGTGAGAATATTGATAAGCCTTTTGAGAGTCCAGTGGACATTTTTAATCCTTTTGCGACTGTAGAAGTTGGAATTTGATTAAAAATTTTTTAGGTGGATTAACTTTTGTGGTGGAGGATTATGTTGGTCTTTATGGAGGATAGGTCTAAGAATGTCCTGGAGAGCTGGTTTGGTTGAGGCTAATTTCTGCAACATGTGAATGTCATTGAAGTATTTAATTTCTCTGTCATAAATGAAGCTCAGTTTAGCTGGGTACAGGATCCTGGGTTGAAAGTTATTTTGTTTTAGGAGATTAAAAGTCAATGACCGTCCTCTTCTAGCTTGAAAGGTTTCAGCAGAGAGATCTGCAGTTATTCTATTATTCTTCCCCTTGTAGGTTGCAGTTTTCTTTCATCTGGCAGCTTTCAGAATTTTCTCCTTCATATTAACTTTAGTGAAATTGATTATGATGTGTCTGGGGGATGTCTTATTTGGGTTGAATTGTGCTGAAGTTCTAAAACTGTCTGCTATCTGAATGTCAGAATCTCTTGGCATGTCTGGAAAATTCTCCCTCATAATCTCATAGAGAAGAGACTCTGTGCCTTGTGAGGCCACTTTGTCACTTTCGGGAATCCCTATAAGACGAATATTGGTTTTCTTTGAATTATCCCAGAGCTCTCTGAGAGAGTGGTCTGTTTTTGCTCTCCATTTCTCTTCTTCTTTGAGGGTTTGGGAGCGTTCAAAAGGTTTGTCTTCAATGTCAGAAATCCTTTCTTCTGCTTGCTCCATTCTGTTATTGAAGGATTCTACTGTGTTTCTAAGATCTTTGAGGGATGCAACTTCTTGTCTCAATGTGTCAAAATCTTTGGTCATTTGCTCTTTGAATCCGTTGAATTCTTGAGACAACTTTTGGAATTCTAATTGGATCTTATTTGCTATCCAGATCCTGAATTCAATTTCTGACATCTCAGCTATTTGTTTGTGCATTGGGTCTTGTGCCGTTTCTGCCCCTTGAGGGAGTAGATCTACTCTGAGTATTCGGATTGCCAGAGTTTTTCTGTTGATTTCGCCTCATGATTGTTTTTCACCATTGCCTCTGACCGTCCTCAGAGTTGGGGAGGTGTCTCTCCAAGATTAGACCCCAGTGGGTTCACTCTATTGTTGCTGGATCTTTGTAGGGAGTGACCCTGTGTAGTTCCTCTGGGGCTGCTCTAGCTAGGGAGTTCTGGTTGTGGAAACAGCTTTGGTGTGTGACATACCCAGATCCAGCAACAGGGCTGGGAGTGGTGTGCAGGGTTCTGGGAGTGCCTAGTGCCCAGTGACTTTGGCACAGAGAGCCCAAGGCTCCAGCAGTCTCTGGCCAGGAGAAAGGCTCTGCACAGAGGCAGGGAGGGCTCCAGAGGGCACGCAGCTACCAGAGTCCCTTGTTAGATGAACGGGCTAGTGTGGAGTCTGGGAAGACACATGAGGAAGGACGCAGTGTTGCATGGCTTCTGCAGTTCCTAGTCAGAGAATGGGAGGCCCAGTGGGTGCGGGTCTCTGGTCAGGGGTCGCTGCACAGCTCTTATGTAGGTCTGGGCGGCGCCAAGCCCAGGAGTTTGAGGCTGGTATGAGCTGTGACATCACGGCACTCTACCCAGGGCAATAGCCCAAGGCTCCAGTGTGCCAAAACCATCTCACTCTGCACCTAAGGATTAAGGCAGTAAGGCAGCTCACTCCCCGCCTTTACGCTGCTTAGTCACTAGGTTACTTTGTCCGGCCCAATCCTTGCTCTGGGGCCCTGAGGGTGGAGCTTGCCGGGGCAGTTTTTTTCCCAATGACTTCCTGCACCCAGCTCAGTGGCTCAGTCTGGGGCCCCAGACAATGCCCAAAGTTCTCCACACTCCTGCTCAAGCTCTCCCCAAGGCAGTTCAACTGAGTGCCAAGTCCAAGAACACCAAAACTGTTTACAGGTAAGGCCTTTCCGGTTTGCAGTCTCACTGCTGCTTGTACTCACGGTTGCCGGGGTGATTAGGTCAATCGAACACACACAACCACTTGCCAGTTTTCCACTGTTTTTGCCCTCCTCTTGGGGTCCAGAAGTCCCTTGCTGGCTCCCTGTATCCTCAAAGGGATGATTATAGGCAGATTCCACTGGCCAGAGATGCCTGGAGTCCTATCTCCCCAGAGTCGCTGTGCCCAGTTGCAGGCAAGCTGTTACTTGGCCGCCATCTTTCATCAATTCCATTTTTAATAAAACCACATCATCTGTCACATTAATGTGCTTAATTTGAATTTTATTCATTTTATGCCTTGTTTGTATTTAATTTATAAATTTGTTTTAGTCTTACTATCATATAAGAACTGCAAACATGAGGAGTTAATAAGAAGTTTAATGTTTATATGTATTTATGTAACAATTTAATACACATAAATCAATATGGAGGGGCAAAGGGGGGGGGGCTCTATGTATTGCTCAGGTTTGAAAAACAATTAAGAAGTATCTATCCTGAATAATATGTTCCCAAAAATGTTTGTATCCTAATCTCTGAAATCTGCGAATATGTTGTTTAATATACTAAAAAAAGTCTTTGCAGATATTATTAACTTAAGGATCTTGTGACAAGAAGGCTATCCTGCATTTGTCTAATATAAATTTCACCTTATATTATCATATTATTAAGGTTCTCATAAAAGGAGACAGTTCAGAATGTACAGAAGGAAATGTGAGGACAGAAGCAATTGGGTGGAATGACATAAGGAAGGGGCCATAAGCCAAAGTGAGCAAGTGGCCTCTAGAAGTTAGAAAAGGGAAGGAAACAGTTCCTCCCCTGGAGCCTCCAGAAAGAACACAGTCCTGACAATGCCTTCATTTTAAATTTCTGACCTCCAAAATTCTAAGAGAATAATCATTAAGTTTATAGTAACTGGTTATAAAAGCAATAGAAAACTAATACATGACCTACCTAACCCATTAGTACAGAATGATTTTAAGCCCCATGCATCCTGCTCATCTATCCAGGAAGTGGATCCACCACCATTTGTGATCACCAAATAGGCTCTGAGATTATGAGCAAAGCAGATTTAGATTTCAGTGGAAGAAAGAAGAGAGAAATGGGAAAGTGCAGAGGAAGCCAGGAGGGGTCCCCTGGAAGGCCCTTTGTGAAGAATGGAACTTTATGCAGGAAATGACCTTCTCGTGAGCAAATGGGGATTGGTGAGGAATAAATGGCCAGCAGGGTGGGAAACAGAGCAGTCAGCCAAAGCAGAGAACTGTACAGGAGATGGACTGCAAGGGCCATCATTGTAGTTTCACTTAGGCCTAAGCCACTCCCTGGAATCTTGAAGTCTTCTCTGAGGCTTCTTTCCCAGCATTGATGTTCCCTGGATCCATCAGACTCACCCTGGGTCTGCTCTAGGGAACAAAGCAGATTCTGACAGCAGATCCCCCATCGGCACTTATCCCACTGCAGTCACACAGGCTCTAGGCAGGGCCCAGGGGACAACCAGAGAGAGGAAGCCTTCCTCCTCTTGGTCCTGACTGAAAGACTGGGAGGGAAACCAGCTCAAGGATCACATTAGTGTGGAGATAATCGTGCTGAAAACAGCAGAAACTATCAGGCACCACCATTTTATTTCATCCCCTAAGGAACTAGAAAAAGTGATTATACCCTAGGGGCCTTGAACAATGATGCAAGCAAAAATCAAATAAGATGTCACAGTGGCTGACAGGGAGGACAGCAGCAGAGGAAAGAGGATTTATTAAGCATAAGCTAAATAGTGTCTAGTAAGAAGTGATTGCTTATCTTACTGTCCTGGAATTCTCTCCTCCAGACTCCTGTCATTTTCACTGATTTCTGGGCCTCCTTCTTCTTCCCACCTACTGAGAAAGGCAGGATTAAATTGTCCTCAATTATCAGTCCTCTGATTTTCTTAGGTTTAATCTCTTGCTGAGCAGACAATCAAACCAGGGTACACTGGTCCGCTGTGCAAGGAAGTATATTGCCGTTATTGGCTTGAATAAAAATAGAGCTAATGGTGTTCTGTGTTGCCAGTCCATACTTTTTCACTGTAGGTCACATTGGTATTGAGCAGCAACTTATACAATGCCCATGATGTGCTATTTTATAAGGATTTTCACTTAATAATAATAAAAAAGTGATGTATTACCTAAGAAGGTAAAGAGTCCAATTTTTTTTAGAGCCTAAAATCATCTCATATCAGAAGTCATTTTAAGTAATGAAAATCTTAGAGATAATTATCTTCTCACATCATAGACTATTTAGAATACAAAGGTTGCACAGGCATTTCTGAAACCACGATAAAGATGCTTTAAACTCTTTAAAATACATCACCTGACTCTTAAACAAGTGATGATGATCATCATCTTCATCATCACCCATTTTTGTATTTCAAAAACAAATTCATTAAATAGAGCTACCTAAAAATCCATGATAAATTTAAAATCAACTAGTGTAAGGTTATAATATCTAAGGAGAAAAGGGTTGTGAAGAAGATAATAATAATAGAATTGATAAAGTATTCAGGAAAAGATTCTCCTTGGCATTCTAAGTTTTGGCATTCATTTGGATGCTAATTATAAAATGTCTCATCTTCTTGAAGAAACAAATCCAGTCTCATAAAACTACAGAATATTCTAATTGGAATGGGCCTAGAGTTACTCTTAATTATTTAGCCATAAGTTAACTCAAGTCCACAATCCAAATAATGATTGCCCAGCCCTTCCCTGGAGACCTTCATGGAAATGGAATACAACTCTAATCTTTGATGGCTCATTCTTTCTCATTCTATAATAACAATCGACCTCCATGTCTCTTCCTTCCACCCTTAGGTCATACTTTTGTCTTCTGTAGCCATCCAGAATAAGTTGTCCAAATCAGATCTCCCCGGAGTTCTCTTTTGACTCCAGCATAGATGAACATTTCTTACCACCCTTGCCGCTTTACTCTGGGTTTACTCCAATGTGTTACTGCCCCTACTGCCCCTACTGTCCACTGGTACCTACAATCCTGCTGGGAACTTCAGTTGTGGTTTTGCCCCTACTTGGAGCACATGGTTGAGCACTGGAATTTCTATTAAAAAGGGAAATAATTACATTCATTGGATAGATCCGCTAAGTTAGATTTGCCATAGAGAATGGTCTGCACTCCAATGAATCCATATTTTGATGTTTTTTTTCCCCCTACTGTTCCTCGCTCAAGAGTCCAATTGTGTTTTCAAGTCTTCCTGAGTTATAAAAGTCAAAACAAAACAAAACTAAGGTTGTCTAAGAATCACCCACAGGAATACAGAAATAAAAATTCAATCCTGGTCAGGTATAGGCATAGGTGTGCAGACTCAATGTAGAACATCTGAAAAACAACCTGGAAAATTCTAACTTAACTAAGTTCCTTTTAAGGACTTTCTCATCTTAGGATAAATTGAAAGTAAAGTCATCTTGTGATTAAAGATCAGAAACATTGATTTTAATATTTTGAACTTTTGAAACAAAGCCCTAAATGTACTAGCAAAATATTTGCTAGGCCAGACTTCAAACGTATTTAATAATGTTGCCCTTAACTCTCAAAACTTAGTAGGGAAAATCCATGGATTTTGAAGGTAACATAAAAGCAAAGGAGAGAGGAAAGGGACTCATACAACCAGTGAGAGGTTGAATCATTGGGAAGCCCTAAAGGTGACCAGAGCTCCTTCTGGGAGCTAGGACTTGGGTTTGGCAGGTACCATTGGTGCAGTTCACTGCACTATAATACAACATTTTTATAATGAAACAAAAGACAATTACACACCCCCTTAGAACTTGGGTGTTTTGATTTCACACCTTCTTATTTGAGTGTTCTTTGCTTGGCCATCAACAGGACTGATTGAAAAAGAAAAACTCACAGAGATTTCAATTACTGTTAATGTCACCTGAGTGTTTTCACTGTCACAATCTAGGGCTTCAACTTTTCAATAAGTTTACCATAATTATTACAAGTTTTTGGTCTAATTCCAGCTAAGTATTTAATGGGACTCATTCTGACAAGATATAAGATATTGTCCCAATAGATGCTCATTTGGAAATGGGCCACTTGCAATTTCAAGTGTGCAGAGCTGTGCAAGATTAAAAGTACTGGCAGTGTAATTTCTACCTTGTGTCCCAGGCTCTGTGGATTTGTAGCTCATCCAGGTTGTCCATCTGGGGAGCAAACAGCATGTACTCCTTGATGAGAAACTCTGGCCAACCGACCAGCTGTGAAAAAAATAGATTACTCTTGTCATTTTTTCTCCAAGGTAATTTGCTGGGAGTAAAAATATAATTTCTTAGAAGGTGTGCAGTTTAAAGCAAATCCTAGGGATGTGCCTGATTTATATTTAAAACTTCACTGCACTTTTATTTGTTAAATTTAATTTTTTAACAATACCCTGGCTGTGATAATATTTCTAAATTAACAGGAAAAGGAAATGTTGGTCTTTAGTATTTGAACACTAAGCAAACATGGGACAGGGGTGTAGAGGAGAAAGAACACAGGAGAAGTACTCAGCTTCCAGTCTGAGCTGAGCACAAAGAAATACACTGTTGCTCTCCCTATAGGAAAAGGAGATATTATAATGGAATAAGTTAACTGTTGGGAAAATAGATCTTCCTATTGCCCCCAGGAAGCTAAATGCTAAATGCATCTTTTTAAGCCTCTGACATATAACTTCATCCTTGTGAGAATTCAGAAGGTCATGCTAGATATATAATCAGGGTGATTCCAGAGGAATTGAGTTGAAGAGCTGAGAGAAGCATTGTTAATAGCAGTCTGAATTATGAAGCAATATGTAACATCTCTGGGTTTAATATGTTCACCCTGCTATGTGTTTTCAACAAGCCAAAGGGAATGGAAGAAATGTGCCAATTAAAATTAAACTGTTCAGTTTGTACCCAGTAGATAGTTAATGATATAATTTGAAATTAAAGAATTTGCAATAATACTTAAGCACAGTGAGTTACAAAATATTTTGACATCAATGAGTGTTCCACAATAACTCTCTGCCTGGAATTTACATATTACATTGTTGGACCTCATTCAATCTATTGTCCTGATTCACAAATTGCTTATTTTAAGAAAGACAGGTGTTAACATTTTTAAGAAATTGACATACTGTTACATTTTACTTTATTGTATTGTTACATATTAGTTTGTTTTGACATTGGCTATCATTAACTATGCACTAATATATATGGGTGAGTGTATACATATGTGCATGTGTATAGATATAAAAATATGCAGATGGTGCTAAAAATGCATAAAATTATAATACTCAATATATACTAATAATAAAAGATGAAAATAAGTCATGTTGAGCACTTCTTGTAATTGCAGAATTCAAACATAACTTGAGTATTAAAATTTTAATACAGTTTTTTTCATTCTTAAAATGTGTATACAATTTTTGGCACCCCTTATATAAATACAAATATACATATATGTGACAAAGGATTTGTATCTAGAATGTAGAAGGATTCCCACAATTCAATAAAGGACTCTTAGAACTCAACAAAAGTAAACCAAACAAACCAATAAAAATAGTAGGCAAAGATAAAAATAGGCAACAAAAATAGGTGAGGATTTGAAAAGAATATTCACAAAAGAAGATATACTGCTAGGTAATAATCACATTAAAAGGAGCCCCAAATCATGAGTTACCACATTTAACCCATAATGAGATAACATTCCATATGCAGTACCTGTTAGAATGATTAAAATTTAAAAGCCTGATAATAGCAAGTGCTGGTGAGGATGAGAAATAATAGGCACTCTCTAACTTTTCTAGTGGGGATGTAAAATGGTTCAACCACTTTGGAAAACAGATTGATACTATCTTAGAAAGTTAATATTCCCTTACTATATGACCCAGCCATTCTACTTTAGGTATTTGTCCTAGTCCACTTGTTCTCCTATACAAATTACCACAGACTGGGTAATTTAGAATGAACAGAAATTTGTCATCTGGAGGCTGCGTTCTGGAGTCTGAGAAATTCAAAATCAAGGTGCTAGCAGGTTTGACATCTGTGAGGGCTACTGACTTCTTTCAAGATGGTACCTTGTGCTGCATCCTGGAGAGGGAGTGAACACTGTGTATTCACATGGCAGAAGGACAAAAAGGATGCTCTTTGCAACCTCAAGCTCTTTTGTAAGGTACTAATCCCATTCATGAGGGTGGAGCCCTCATGACTTAATAAATTCCCAAAGGCCACACCTCAAAGTACTGTTGCATTGGGGATTAAGTGTCAACATGAATTTTGGAGGGGATACCATCATTCAAACCATAGTGGTATTTATCCTGAGTGAAACAAAGATGTCTAATACAAAGACATATATATATATATATATATATATATACATATATACATATATATATATATATATATATATAAACATTCACAATAGCTTTATTTATAATAGTCAAAAACTAGAAACAATCCAAATGTTCATCACTAGGTGGACAGCTAATTAAATTGAGTCCTTCAACCCTTGATAGGGAAGTGGGAAAAAAAAGGCTGTTGCCTTGGCCTTTCTGAGA
Source organism: Loris lydekkerianus (assembly GCA_963574355.1). Lineage (NCBI taxonomy): Eukaryota > Metazoa > Chordata > Mammalia > Primates > Lorisidae > Loris > Loris lydekkerianus. The sequence continues at coordinate 8,700 of CAUYPK010036172.1, forward strand.
CTCAAGGAAAAGGAGGAAAGCCAGTGTTCTGATGTCATGAATTATGGGAAAGGGGGGTGCTTGGTAGGGGGTGCTTGGAAAAACTGGCAGATACCAGATGGTAGCTCTGGGTGTCCTTTGAGTTGGAATCACTCCAGTATGGTGGGGGGAGGGTCCCCACTATTGATGGGGGCTGAGGTCTCTGGGACTGTATTGAGGCGTATTCATACAATAGAATGTTATTCAGTTATAAAAAGTAAATCACTGACAAACACAAAAATATGAGTGCATATCAAACATCATATTGAGCAAAAGAAGCCTGTCGCCGACGAATACTACATGGTTCTATTTGTATGAAAGTTTAGAAAAGACAAAGCTAATCCTTAGTGACAGAAAGATCAGTTGTAGCCTAAAGCCAGGGATGGGGGCTGATTATTAACTGAGAAGGGCACAAAGGAAGTTTCTGGGTAATGAAAATTTTCTATATCTTGCTAATGGTGGTAATTAAAGATTATACAAATGTGTCAAAACTCATCAGTGTATGTTTCATTATATATAAATGTAGACCTCAATAAACATGATTAAATAAAATTTTTTAAAACTGTCACTAATGACCTTCCAATTCATTTAGAGTAAAAACCTTTAAATGATTAACAAGCTTCTCTCTAACCTCATTGTCTTTCTTTCAGCTCTTTCTCTACTAAACATACCATATTAGCCTTCTTAATAGCCTTAAACATGCCAGGAACACTAAAATCTTGTGCAGTGGCCACTTCTTCCTGGAAAGCTGTGGTTTCAGAATCCTCACATCTTTACCTCCTTTGATGATTTTCTCAGGTGTCATTTCTCAGTGGGGCTTGTGCTGTTCACGCTACTTAAATTTTAACCTCCCTAAAATTGTTTATAACCTTACACTATTTTATTTTTCTGTGTAGACTTTATCATATTTTAACATACTTAACATTTTACTAATTTATTATATTTCGTAATAGTATCTTTAACCCCCCCGCCCCCCAATATACATGTCATGGGTTTGGTATTTCATGTTTGTTCATTGCTAAATCTCCTATTCATTTTACACATAGTAGGCACTTAGATGTTTGTTGAATAAATGAGTAAATAAATTGATGAAAGGAATGAAATCAACTATGTAGTCATAATACTAAATATGAGAGAACTGCATTCTCATGTAACAATAAAAAAACACTATCCTATTAGGGTATAAAACAAAGATGTCCAACCTGGCTCAAGGGCTCAATGCTGATTTTCCGAGGACTTTTTTTGCTTACCTGTGGAGTCAGATATCATGAAAAGTATGCATAGGCCTTTTTTTTTTTTTTTTTTTTGCTAATTAGTTCTCCTTAGTGTTTGAGGATTTACTATGTGGCCCAAAACAACTCTTAATTCCAATGTGTGGCAGGGAAGAACAAAGGTTGGACACTCTTGGATAAAACAAAACCCAACCACATTCATCTAACTAAAACAAAACAAAGATAAATATCACTTTATCCAGTTGTTCTCAACCTTCCTAATGCCACAATGTATTTTCATTGTTTAAAAGGGGTCGCAACCCGTGGGTTGAGAACAGCTGTATTAAACCAATACAAATAAAAGACAAAGCAGCAGCAGCAACATTAATATTAGTAAGAAGACTAAATCTAATATAGAGAATATCATATAGTTATCAAAAACATAATTTGTAAAAAGCTCTAATAGCTGTGATCCTACAGGGATGAAAAAAGCAATGCATCTAAAGTTTAAAATAAAAATACTACAAATAAAGCAGAGTTTGATGAACAAGAAAAATAGTGAAAAACCTTTCAGAGTAAAACAGATCTAGTAAACAAAAATTAATTGTAAACATAGGGAAATTAAATACAACCATTAATAAACTTGATTATACATTTATTTATCAATGAGACATTGTGATTTTACTAAAATATAAACTGACAAGAAGGTGTGTGTGTTCTCTCCACAGCTGTATCATTACTTAGAAAAGAGCCTCATATGCAGTTGAGTTCCATGAATATTTCCATTCACAAAATTTGATCCATAATTGATGTTAAAAACTTTTAACTAATTATTTTTAAACGGATGTTTTAAAGTAGAGCTTATATGAGCCATTCTCTCTTAAAAATAAAATCCAATAATAATGAAAATGAATTATAAGAAGAGAACAATTGTCAATATTTTGGAAATTAAGAAACACATACCTATATAACCCTTGGGTCAAAGAAGGATCAAAAGTGAGATTAAACTAGGGAGCAAGATAGTATACTAGAGCAGCCTGCCCAATGCCACTCTCAGGGAGAGGATAAAAATAGCAAACAGATACTCACCTTTGGATCAGCCATCTGAATGAGAGCACTGAGAGTCCATAAAGAGGAAGTGGGAGTAAAGTCAAGAAGATAGAAGTGAGACAAGGTGCTCAGCAAGACAGGAGGTTAATTAGGGAAGGCACCAACATGCAGGAAAGGGAAAGTGGAGACAAGCCCAGACTCCAGGCTTCTCCTGAGGATACTGCAATCAGCAAGCTAGGCAAAGGTTTCTCTACACGGCAGTAGGGCTCCAAACTGATAAAGAGACTTGACTGGAGGCTGTGTAGCTGAGCTGCCCCAGAGAGAAGAAACTACAGGCTTTTGCAAACCATGGACAAGGTGGCTGGCACCATTGTAACACCCCAACCCTTGAACACGACTTTTGCCCAGGGATCATACCTCTGACTACAGCCTTCCCTTTACTGCTGCTACCTGGTAAGGGGGCAAGAAATTCTGCTGCTTGCATGCACCCAGTGAGCAGGCAACATGCACTGCAGCCTTTTGCACTAAGACTAGGGATGAGGGTGCTGGGAAAAGCAGGTGGTAAGGCTAAGGCTTGGGAATTTCTGCTCAGGGGCACTTCCTATGAGCCCAGGGTGGAACATGTGCTCTTAGGCCTGGGCACCCATCACTGCTACCGCCATCACTGCCTGAAAATCTCCAAGAGAGAAAAAACCCAGCACAGTCAAGGCCTTTAAATCTGAGTAGACCACATACCACAGACCCACGCCATCCTGAACAAGTATCCTAGGTACTATACCCAGCATGCACACTGCCCCACCCATGCACACTGGCTGCTGCTACTGCTACCTCATCCATGTACTTAGCCCTGCACCCTGTGGACCTGCTCATCCAGAGTGGGTGCCTGTCCCACCAGCCCACTCCATCTGGAGGTCCTGCTCCACACCCTGCATGAGTTATGACCTGCCAGCCTAGTCTGCACCAGGGCCACTCTTCCCTGTCCCCTGTGGGCCTGCAGGGATGCTGAGTCCTGAGAACTTGCTATACCCTGTACTCCATACTGCAAGAAACTTACCCAGCCCATGCACTTGGCACCTTGGCTGCCCAGGTGTACATGTTTGAGTGCCATGCCCAGCAGACTTCCTCGATTTCCAAGCAGCCCATATCCTATCCTGTTGGCCAACTCCACCTCGAGTATGCACCTAGTACCAAGAGCCAGTCCTACCATAATGGCCTGGTAATAAACACAGAGGAACAAGGGAGACACAGCAGAGCAGCATTGTTAAAGGCTCACAAAGTATCCACCCTTCTTCTGACTGGGTAAGTTGTTAGGGTAGGATCCAAGCATACCATCTGGGGACTCATCTCACCTGAGCAACAGAGGTCTCAGCAGAAGACACAAGGTATACCCTATCTTCTGTCTATTTTGAGCTGAGAGAAGCAGCCCCAGATGATAATGTACCAGCATAAAAATTTCAGCAGCATGCAAAAATAAGTCTGTCTCAGCAGCCCCGGAGTATCACAGTAGCTCTCCAATAATAAACTCCAACCAAAAGGAAATCGTTGAAATGACAGATATGGAATTCAGATTATGGATAATAAGTAAAATGAATAGAATTAAAGAGATAGTAGAAAAATATCTCAAAGAGACAAAAAGATTCAGGACATGAACAAAAAATTCACTAAAAAGTTAAAAAACATGAAAAAAGATAACAGAACTTAAAGAAACAAAAGAGTCATTTAGGGAATTGCAAAGTACATCAAAGTACATCAAAAAGCATTAATAACAGAATTGATTGACAGGAAGAAAGAATTTAAGAACTTGAAGACAAGGATTTTTAAGTAACCTAATCACTAAAAACTGCAGGAAAAAAGAACAAAGAACAGTGAATAATTACTGAGAGAAATATGGGAATGTGCATATGTAAGAACTACAGGTATCCACAAGGGAGAAGAAAAAAAATGATAAGCCTGAAAATCCCATTTGAGAGAATAAAGCAGAAAATTCCCTGATGTCACTAGAGTTTTAGACATCAAGATACAAGACGGTAACTGAACACCTAGAAAATTCATAACAAACAGGACATCTTCAAGATGGAGAAGAATATTCTATAAGGTGGAGGAGAATATTCTACAAGCTACATGATTGAGCAGAAGGTTATTTACAAAAGAAAAGCCATCATATTACCATCAGACTTCTCAGTAGAGACCTTTCAAGACAGAAGAGATTGGGTTCCTATTTACAATCTACTTAAAAAGAATAACAGCCAGCCAGTAATTTTGTACCTTGCAAGATTAAGTTTTATAAATAAAGGACAAATAAAGTCTTTCCCAGGCAAGCAAACACAAGGGAAATTTGTCACCACCATATCTGTCCTATAGTTAATGCTTAAAAGTACTCTTAAAAGTACCAATGTAAAACCACCTTCAAGTTAAGGCACACACCCTTACAAAGCAGTCCACAAGGGAAAAAACAAAGCAACTAGGTAACATTCAACATGATGAACAGAACAATATCTCACATACCAGTACTAACATTGAACATACACAGTCTTAATGCTCATTTTAAAAGATACAGACTGGCTAAATGGATGAAAAAACAACAACACAAGTTTCCTCCAAGAAACCCAACTAACTTGCAAGGATACTCATAGGCTCAAGGAAAAGAGATGGAAAAAACATCTTCCACATGAATGGAAATGAAAGGCAAGCCGGAGTGGTTATGCTCATGTCAGATAAAACAGACCTTAAATTAATAATGCTTTTTCTTTTTTAAAAAAGAAAAAGACAGTCATTATATAATGATAAAACAATTCAGCAAGAAGATATAACAATTCTTAATAAATATGCTCCTAACACAGGAACTTCCCAATTCATAAGTAAAGTACTACTATATCTAAACAAAGAAATAAATAGCAATATCATACTTTCTGGGGACTTAAGCACTCCACTGACAGAACTGAACAGATCATGAAAGTAGAAGATAACAAAGAAACTGTGCCTCAGGACTCTACAACAAATGGACCTAACAGACATTTACAGAGCATTCTTCTCCCGAACTGCAAAATATACATTCTTCTCATCATCACATGGGACATTTTTCAAGACAGAGCATATGTTAGCCAACAAAACAAGTCTCAGAAAATTCAGAAAACTGTAAATCATTCCGTGTATCTTCTCAGATCATAGTGTAATAAAACTAGAATGTCATGAGAATTAACTAGCTATGAACAATCATTGGGTAATGATGAAATTAGATGGAAATCAAATGATTTTTTGAACTGAATGACAATCATGACACAAATATTCAAAATCTGTGGGATACAGAAAAATCAGTATGACAGGAATTTATAGCCTTACATGCTCACATCAAAAAGATAGAAAGATCACAAAGTCACAACCTAATACCTAACACCTAATTCCTTAATACCTCAAGGAATTAAAAAAAGAAGAACAAAAAGCAAATACAAATCCAGCAGAAGAAAGGAATAACAAAGCTCAGAGCAGAATTAAACAAAATGAAACTAACAAAAGAAATAGAAAAGGAAAACAAAGGATCAACCAAAGTAAAATTTGGTTCTTTGAAAATAACAAAATCAATATACCTACTGCTATATTAATCAGAAACAGAACAGAAAGTATCCAAGTAAGCTCAATTACAAATGAAAAAGGAGACATTATAACTGATACCACAAAAATACAAAGTATCATTGTGAATAGTGGGTAAACCTCCATGAAAAAAAATTAGAAAACATAGAGGAAATGGATAAATTCCCCAAAACACACAATCTTCTAAGCCTGAATCACAAGGAAATAGAAATCCTGAACAGATGAATAAAATGCAGCTAGATCAAAGCAATAATAAAAGAATCACGCAAACAATTTTTTATTTAAATCCCAGACCAGATGGATTCACAGCCAAATTCTACCAGACCTATTTTCTGTAGGATAGGTAACTCCATAACATGGAGAAGGAGATGATTCTCCCTAACTCATTCTACAAAGCCAGTATCACCTTGATACCAAGGCCAGGAAAGAACACAACAAAAAAGAAAACTAAGACCCAAATCCCTTATAACACAGATGCAAAACCCTCAACAAAATAGCAGCAAACTGAATTCAATAGCACTTCAAAAAGCTAATTCACCATTATCAAGGGATACAAAGATGGTACAACAAATAAATGAACTAAATGACATTGAACTGAATAACAACCATAACACAAGTATTCAAATATAAATTCCTGTCATACTGATTTTTGATGTTGAATCATGCACATTCAATTTACAGGAAGCGAAATGATAACACAGACAACATGATCATTCCAATAGATGGAGAGAAAGCATTTGATAAAATCTAGCACCCTTTCTTGATAAAAATCCTCAACAAATGGGCAGTGACTGTGGCTTAAAGATGTAGGGGGCCAGCCCCACATACAGGAGGTGGAGGGTTCAAAACTGGCCCCAGCCAAAAACTGCAAAAAAAAAAAAAAAAAAAAAAAAAAATCCTCAATAAACTAGGCATAGACAAAACATACCTCAAAATAATAAAAGTCATATATGACAAACCCACAGCCAATATCATACTGAAATGGGGAAAAGTTGAATGCATTCTCCCCAAGAAAAAGAACAAGACTGCCCACTGTGTCCATTTCAATTCAGTATAGTACTATACGTCTTAGCCAGAGCCATCAAGCAACAGAAGGAAATAAAGGGCATTTGAATTGGGAAAGAAGAGGGCCAATTATTTTTATTTGCCACCAATCTTATCTCACATCTAGAAAACCCTAAAGACTACACTCCCAGAATTGAAAAATAAATTCATCAAAGTCTCACGTTACAAAATCAAGATACACAAATCAATAACATTTATACATGCTAATAATAGTCAAACTGAGAGTCAAATCAAAGACTCATAGTATGCACCATAGCTACAAAGAAAACAAAATACCTAGGAATATACCTAACCAAGGAGATGAAAGATATGTACAAGAGACCGATGAAACACTGAGGGAAGAAATCACAGATGACACAAACAAATGGAAAAACATATTGTGCTCATGGATTGGTAAAATCAACATTGTTAAAATGTCCATACTTCCCAAAGCAATTTATAGATTCAATGTAATCCCACGAAGATACTAATGTCACATTCCCTAGATCTGTAAAAGTAATTGTAACATTTCATTTAGAACCAGAAAAGAGCCCACATAGCAAAAGCAATCTTAAGAGAAAGGAACAAATCTGGAGGCCTCACATCTAGTCACTTTAAATTATACTATGAGGGTATAGAAGCCAAAACAGCATGGTATTGGTATAAAAACAGAGATATCAACCAACAAAACAGAATAGAGACCTAGAAATAAAACCATTTTCCTCCAAGCAACTAATCTTTGACAACACCAATGAATACCCAGACACCAATGTACTCTGGGAAAGGAATACCTATTCAATAAATGATGCTAGGAAAATCGGAGAGCCACATACAGAAATATGAAACAGAACCCATATCTCTCACCATATATAAATTAATTCAAAATGGATAAAAGATTTAATGTAAGGCATGAAATCATAAGAATTCTAGAAGAAAATGTTAAGTGAAACTCTTCTAAACTTTGGCCTCAGCAAAGAATTTATGATTAAGGACACAAGGGCAAACAGAGCAATAAATAAATAAATAAACAAACGGGGCTTGAGTAAATTAAAAGGCACAACAAAGAAAATAATCAAGAGAGTGAATAGACAATCCACAGAATGGAAGAAAATATTTGCAAACTATACATCTGATAAAGGATTTATATCCAGAATTGACAAAGAACCCAAAGAAATCAGCAGGAAAGAAAACAAACAACCCCATTAAAGGGAAAAAGAAATGAACAGAATTTTTTCAAAATAACATAGACAAATAGCCAAAAAAAATATGAAAACATGCTCATTGTCATTAGTCATCAAGGAAATGAAAATTAAAATCACACTGGCTTGGCACCTGTAGCTCAAGCCACTAAGGCGCCAGCCACATACACCAGAGCTGCCAAAAAACAATGACAACTACAACCACAAAATAGCCAGGCGTTGTGGTGGGTGCCTGTAGTCCCAGCTACTTGGGAGGCTGAGGCAAGAGAATCGCTTAAGCCCAAGAGTTGGATGTTGCTGTGAGCTGTGATGCCACAGCACTATACTGAGGGTGACATAGTGAGACTCTGCCTCAAAAAAAAAAAAAAAAAAAAATTAAAATCACAATGAGATATCACCTTATCCCTATTAGGATAGCTTTTATTAAAATCCAAAAGTAATAGATGCAGAGAATGAGAAATGCTTGTACTCTGTTGAAGGAACTGCAAATTACTATAACATCTACAGAAAACAGTATGCAGATTCCTCAAAGAAATAAATCTAAATTTACCATTTGATCCAGCTATTCTATGTGTACTAGGTATCTACCCAAAGAAAAAAGAAGTCATTTTATCAAAAAGACACCTGTATGCAAATATTTATTATAGCACAATTCAGAATTGCAAAGATGTGGAATTAATCTAAGTACTCATTACTCTGTAAGTGGATAAATAATGTATACTAATTATACCATGGAGTACTATTCGGCCACAGAAAGGAATGATATACTGTCCTTTGTAGCAACTTGGATAGAAATGGAAACCATTATCCTATGTGAACTATCTTAGGAATGAAAAAAGGAACCCACACATATTCTCACTAATAACTGGACTTAAATGATGAGTATACACAGGCACCAGGAGAGGTAAAGAACACTGGAAACCACGGAGGGAGACTGGGGGGGAAGAAGGGTAAAAACTTACCTACTGGTTATAATGAACACTATGCTGGTGATGAACTCATGAAACGCCCCTACTTGAGTGTTATTCAGGTATCCAAGTAACAAAAACATTTTTACATCCCTAATATTTTGAAATAAATAATTTAAAAAAGAAAAACATGAGATTAAAACCTATCTAGATAATAATGAAAAAGACAATGCCTTGTAGCTCAAATCTATTAAACACAATGAAAGATACATATATAGCATGAAATGCCTTTATTTGAAGCTATAAAATCATATGTTATAGCAAAATATAAATTGTAAAAACTAACTAAAGATAAAGCGGGAAAGTGAAATTAGCCTCTCTAAAACAGAACAAACTTATAATAAAAAAGACATTGAAAAAGTTACCAAGATTAGATGGATTCGTAGCTATCTTCAGCTAGGTAAAGAAGAGTTTAGTTTATTCCAGCATATATAAACTATTAAGATTCATAGAATAAAAGAATATTTTTCCTCAATTCATATTACAAAGTAATTGATCAGAACTCTAAATCAAAAATGTTAGAGTAAACTACAGACCAACATAATTAATTAGTAAGGATTAAAAATTTTAAATAACATATTATCGATGGAATTCAACAATTAACCAAAGAATTATAAAGCATGAGAACAACTAATTATATTCTAGGAATTCACCAGTTACTTAATATCAGGAGATCTATAATCATAATTCATTACATCATTAAATAAAAGAAAAAGAATTATACAATCATATCAATATTTTCTGAAAGGGCATTTGATGAAGTAGCCATCACTGACTTAAATGCTAATGATATAATAAGGATCATTAATTGAAAATTATCTTCTTAAATTATGAAACACTAAACTTATTTTAATTAAAGTTGGGGCTACACTAAGCTATTGGCATCTTTAATATTTAAAAGTAAATTAGAGGGGGTTGAGAGAATAAAATACAATAAGAAAATAAAACAACAGTTATAAATATTTAAAGAGAAATGATATATTTCTATTATAGAATCATATGCCTTAAAAACCCAAGAGATTTTGTATTAAACTACTACTAAATTTAATGAGAGAATTTAGAAAATAGCTACATACCATATAAACATATGGAAGTCACTATCTTTCTAGATAAATGCAGTGTTACGTTCTTGAGAAATAAGACTTCAAAATCACCAAAGACTACCAAAGTTAATATAGAAGCTTAATATAATTGAAAATGAGATGAGATACTTTTAAGAATTAGATCCAGTTACCTTAAAGGTCTAAACTTTAAAGCAACCGGATTCTTCATTGTTCTTTATATTTTTCTTAGTTAATAAGGAGATTTAATTCTGAGAGTATTTATTAATTCTGGAGAATTAACTAAGAAAAATATAAAGAAGAACAATTAAGGATGACTTGTCTTATCTGATATGAGAACTCACTTCAATTCTCCCACAATCAAAATAATGTCATAATGGTATTGGAATATATCCTGAGAGATTAGTGTAACAAGAGAATCCAGAACCAGGTCCCCCTAAGTCTCTAAAGATAAAAATTAAACACACATACACACATATATAAAATGTGTATAAATATAGATCTAGATATATGTATATACATATATATATATATATATATATATATATATATGCTATATAGCAACATATCAGAAATTACATTTCAATTCAGCTAGGAAATGATGGATGGTTTAAATTGTACAGATGAAATTGGCTATCCATCTATAAGAAAATATAGGTGGGCCTCGCTCTTGCAATTTCAGATAAAGACTAAAATATAAAAAGTAAAACTTATAATAAATATTGGAGACTACCTATATGATCTAGCTGGAAGGAGCATCCAACCTTTTTTCTTTTCCTGACACACATTTGAAGAAGAGTCGTCTTGGGCCACATATTAAATACACAAACACTAACAAAAGCTGATGAGCCAAAAAAAGAAAAAGGTCCATGAATAATTATCGTGATATCTGACACCACAGATAAGCAAAACAGGCCTCAAATAATTCTCATGTGGCCCATGGGCTGCAGGTTAGATACTCCAATAGAAGGTTTAAAAGAACTTTATATTAAAGACATGAACCCAAACTATTGCTAAATATTTGTACAGTAAAAAATAATACCAAAAAATGTATTTACAAGAGTGTTTATAATAGCACTGTTTGAGGAAGCAAATACTGGAAAACAAGTGGTACCTTTCAATAATGGATTAAATAAACCATGGTCAGGTCACCCAAAGGGTAATTATGTTTCTATAAAAAAGAGTAAATTAGCACTAAAGTAATAAACTTATAGGGATATTCATGAGTATTATTAAATACAGATACAGTATAATTCAATGAGGTACAGAACATAAAATAATAAAATTCAATTTCTATCAGTGACCTAGAAACTATACTATGTAACGTACTATGCATGACCCCTGAGAATAATATGAAGGATATACAGCATGTCATTAACATGAGTTCCCTGGGTGGGGAATATTGGTGATATGAAGCCAAGCCATAAAGGAACATATTACATGCTTAACGTACATAGCATGTGATCCCGTTTATGCATATATGGTGTTATGTGTGTGTGATGTATTTGTGTGTTACAGACAGAAAATGAGGGAATGTGAGAGATATAATTCACAGTTTCTAGAGGAAAATACTCTTTTAAACTATCTTTAAATTATCTGGTTCTTTTCTACTCAAATAAGTTTCTCAAAATGTTCAGAGGATGGAAATAGATACAAAATTCTTTTTTTGTTGTTTTTGTTTTTTTTCACTTTAGTTAGTTTTTTTCACTTTTGTTAAACTTTTTTCACTTAGTCACAAAATTTTTTTTGGACTTTATTTTATTTTTATTTTTTTATTAAATCATAGCTATGTACATTGATATGATCATGGGGCATCGTACACTAGTTTCACAGACCGGTTGACACGTTTATATCACACTGGTTAACATAGCCTTCTCGGCAATTTCACAGTCATTGTGTTAAGACATTTACATTCCACATTTACTAAGTTTTACATATACCATTGTAAGATGCACCACAAGTGTATTCTCACCAAGCCCCCTCCTTCCACCCACTTCCCCCCTCCCTCCCCTCCCTTTCCCCCTTCCCCGTATTCCTAGGTTGCAAATGGGTTACAGCATTCATGTGAAAGCCCTAAATTAGTTTCACAGTAGGGGTGAGTACATTGGATACTTTTAGTATCTTACAACCGTTTAAATTTGTACTCCAGGAAAGAGAAAACACGTCTGGAAAGTGTTATGATTCCAGAAACCTCCTTATGATTGAAATGGCACCACCACCTTCATAAAGACTGATAAAAATCACAAAACAATGTACTTAGAACATTAATAATCTTAATTCATTCTCTTTTACTTTTCAGCTGGTTTTATTAGATTCTTATTTAAGAGGGAGAATTGTGACAATAGTATTTCATTAAAAATGACCAAGGAAGGGGAAGGGAGGGGGGAGGTTTGGGTGGAGGGAGGGTGATGGGTTGGGCCACATCTATGGTGCATATTTTTATCTATAATAAAAAAAAAATAAATAAATAAATAAAAAATAAGTAAAAATAAATAAAATAAAATAAAAAAATAAAAACGAAATGAATAGTGGGTGCCTGTAGTCTCAGCTACTCGGGAGGATTGCTTGAGCACAGGAATTTGAGGTTGCTGTGAGCTATGACACCACAGCACTCCACTTAGGGCATCAGAGCAAAACACTGTCTCAAAAAAAAAAAAAAAAAAAAAAAAAAGGAAAGAAAGAAAGAAAGAAAGAAAGAAAAAGAAATGAGTAAATTCAAATTGGCTGTTTCATCAATAGACCTCAAAACCAAGGATTTTAGGTAACCAAGAAATATAGAGAGAATTTAGGGTGTTTCACACTTAAAGAACCATGAAATAGAGGAAAGTTTAACTTTACCTCTGAAGATAACAAAGCATCCCCATAAGGATGGAAGAAACTATTCATTCTCAAATTCTGTATTAATTTCCTGTGACTATTGTAACAAATGACCACAAACTTGGTAGCTCAAAACAACAAATTTATTTTCTCACAGGTCTAGGGGCCAGGTGTCTAAAATCAGAATCATTATGCTAACTAAAGTCAAGGTTGTTGGCAGGGACATGTTCTCTCAAGGCAAAGACCTAGGATCTAGGGAGAACACACTTTGTTCCCATTCCACCTTCTGGTGGTTGCAAGCATTCCTTTTGTTTGTGATCACATCACTCTAGTTTCTTCCTCTCTGGTCATATCACCTTCTCTTCCATTGGTAACTTCCCTCTACCTCTCTCTTAAGATGACTGGAGTGATTGCATTTATGGCCCACTCAGATGATGTGGGACAATCTTTAACTTAATCTCATTTGCAAAGATCCTTTTTCCAAATAAGGTAACAACATTCTACATTCCAGGGATTAGAACCTGACATCTTTGGAGGCCATTATCCAGTCTACTACATATACTGTGAAGAATAAATTAATACAATTTTCATGGGGATTGATTTGATAAACTGTACTTAAATCATTAAAAATGTATGTATCTTTCATGAAACAATACCATTGCTAGGAATTTATTCTAATAAAATAATTTATTCAATTATTAGTTACTATATGCATTCATGTGAACATCAATGTACACCTAAAAGTTACTTATAATAAAGAAAAATTGGAAATAACTTAAACACTTAACAAACATTATCAACATAGATTATGCATTCATATAATGAAAATTTATAATAAATTATATGAATAAAAACTAAGCAAATGTAAATAATATGTGAATATGTATTTATAGACATAAAAAGATATATATATATAATATTTTAAGTAATAAATATCAAGTTACCATTGTGATTCTGTTGAAGATTTGTTTGCTATGTCCTTATGTATTGATATGTATTTATGTATAGGTATTTGTGTGTGTATGTATGTATGTTTTCTGAAGCACAGAAAAAAGAACAGATGTATATACATAAAAATAAACATTGATTATTTAAAGGTGATGAGATTAAAGTTTCTTTTTCTAAAAGGAACAACCCCATTGCCATAATAATTACTTTAAAGTTAAGATAAAGTGCATACTGAATGACTCCCCTATTAAAAAATAAAAATAAATGAGTAAAACCAGAATGTAACACAAATGGCACCAACCACAAGACAACAGAGAATGAAAGGCAAAAGAAAGATTCTGATGAATCTTAAAGAAGTGGAGCTTTATAAAGTAACATCCTGCTTGCACAACCTCTACTTACGTGCATTGGTATGCAGCATGAAAGGTGGCAGGGCTGAAATTTAAAAAACTGCCATGTTTCTAGTTAAGTACCCTGAAAAATAAAGTTGGGAAATTATGACTATTAGAAGAAATGGGGAGATATGGAAGAGAAAAGCCAGAAAAGGTATCCCCAAAAAGTTCACCCACTTTTTATATTGATTTCAGATTAATATGAGGTTATACATGATTAGGATAAATTGTTTGCATGTGTAAGGTAAAGTCCAAGCTGTAGTTGTGACCTTCATCCAGGAAGTAGTAGTTATGCATACATTGTACCCATTAGGTAGGAATTTACCAAACCCCTCCCCTCCCCCTTCCTGAATTTAATTTTTTCTTTCACATGTGCACATTGTTGCTAATCTAAAAGTTTGAATTTAGCATCAAGTACATGGGTTGTTTGATTTTCCATTCTTGTGATATTTTACTTAGGAGAGTATTCTCCAAATTTCTAACTAATCCGTGAACAACGTATGTATAGAGCAGGCTCAGAGCAGCTCAGTGAGTGACAAAACATCTGAACTGAGGACTGAGCTGCTGTTCAAGAAACAGGATTTGAAGTACAAGACCAGCTATGATTATGTTTGCCTACTAAATGAAAACAAACAATGTTGCCTGAGCAAAATAACAGACTGCAGAATCTCCACAACTTAACATTCATATGTCTAGAATACAATTCAAAATTATCCAATATATGAAGAACTAAGAAAATAAGATTTGTTCTCAAAAGACAATGAAATGAATCAAATCTTCTCCCCCACAATGAAACAGATTTTTGAACTAGTAGACAAGGATTCTAAAATGGCTATTATAACTAGTCTAGATGAAGTAAAATATTAGTAAAATATGCTCACAAGGAATAAAAACAAATTATTATGAGAGAAACAGAGAAATAAAAAGAACCATGTGGAAATTTGAGAGCTAAAAAATTTAGTATCAGAAATAAAATAATCAACAAATGGAGATATCAGAGAAAAAATTACATAAACTTGAAAACAGATAGGAATTGTCCTATGTGAAGACAGAAAAAATGCTTGGAAAAAAGTGAACAGAGCTGAAACTCATTAGAGATAATATTAATCAATCTTAGATATGTGCAATTGAAACCTGAAAAGAAGAAAGAAGAAAAAAACAGAAAAAAATACTTGAAGAAATAACAACATGAAATTTTTTGTTTGCTATGACTGACAGAATTTACAGATACAATATGGCAGATGAATATCAAGCACCATGAAATGAAGTTCATGCCAAAGCACACTGTAGTCAAACTATAGAAATCTAGAAAACACATTTTATAGCTTTTCATGTAATGTATATCTTACAAGCAACAAAAGGAAAACAAATGAAAAATGATTAATCCCATTATATAATTTCTTATGATATAACATATCATAAGAAACCATGTAGGTCAGGGGAAAAAGGGGAACAATAACTTTGAAATGATGTAAAATTTTTAAAAATTCAAGCCAGAATAATCAGCAAAAATATCCAAAGATAAAGATGGTTGTTCCTAATACTCTATGATCCTTTTTATTCTGTGACATCAGTTGCAGCACTTCCTCTTTCATCTCTGATTATGTAAGTCCTTTTTCTCTCTTAATTTGTAGTAAGTCTAGTTAAATATTAATCAATTTTATGTATCTTTTTTAAAAAGCAAGACAGTTTCATTGATTTTTTTTTATTCTCTGTTTTGTTTATTTCTCTTACAATATTTATTTCCTTCCTTCTGCTAATTTTAAGTTCAGTTTTTTTTTCTACTTCCTTGAGGTATAAAATTAGGCTTTTTATAGGATATTTTTAATGTTGACATTTTTCTCTATATATTTCCCTCTTAATTATGCTTTTTTTTTTTTTTTTTTCAGTTTTTGGCCAGGGCTGGGTTTGAACCTGCCACCTCTGGTATATGGGGCCAGCACCCTACTCCTTTAGCCACAGGTGCCACCCTCTTAATTATGCATTTGCTGCATCTCATAGGATTCAGTATATTGTATTTTTACTTTTGTTTGCTTCATGGTATTTTCTAATTTTTCTTTTGATTTCTTCCTTGATCAATACTTGTTCAAAAGTGTGTTGTTTAATCTCTACATATTTGTAAATTTTCCAGTTTACCTTCTGTTATTGATATCTAGTTTCATTTGATTGTAGTCAGACAAGTTATATGCCAACAAATTAGGTAACCTAGAAGAAATGAATAAATTCCTAGAGATACAATCTCCCAAGGCTGAATCATAAATAAATAGAAAACTTGAACAAACCAATAAGAAAATTGAACTAGTAATCAAAAAACTCCCAACAAAGTATAATAAAGGAAAAAAAAGTATAATAAAGACCAGGACCAGATGGCTTCACTGGAGAATTCTATAAAACATTTAAAAAATTGACATCAACTTTTTGAAAATCTTCTAAAAAACTCAAGAGGGAACCCACATCTAAATTCCTTTTATGAGAGCAGCATTACCTTGATACAAAGCCAAATAAAGATGCTACAAGGAAAAAAAAAAAAAAAACTATAGGCTAGTATTCCTGATGAACATAGATGCAAAATTTCTCAAATGAATACTAATAAACCAAACTCATTGGGACCCTAAAAGGATCGTCCACCATGATCCAGTGGGATTTGTTCCTGGAATGCAAGGATGGTTCAATATACACAAATCAATTAATATGATATACTAAATTAACAGAGTAAAGAATAAAAACCACATAATCATCTCAATAGATACAGAAAAGGCATTTGACAAAATCCAACACACTTTTATGATCAAATTTCTAAACTAAATATAGAAGGAAATTCCCTCAAGATAATAAAGGCCATAAATGAAAAGCCCACAACAAAATCATACTCAGTGATAAAACCCAAAAAAGGGTATAAGGATGTCCACTCTCCACTTCTATTCAACATATTTCTAAAAGTCCAAGCCAGAGAAATCAGGCAAGAAAAAGAAATAAAAAGCATCTGAGTTAGAAAGAAGTAAAACTATCTTTGTTTGCAGAGGACACCATTTTATATGTAGAAAATTCTAAAGAAGTCACACAAAAACTGTTAGAACTATTGAATATTAAACAATTCAGTTAAATTGAAGTATACAAAGGAAACATACAAAAAATTAATTGTGTTTATATACACTAACAATGAACAACTCGAAAAGGAAATTTATAATAGCATCAAAATGAATTTAAAAATTAGGAATAAACTGGGCAGCCCCTGTAGCTCAAAGGAGTAGGGCGCAGACCCCATATGCCGGAGGTGGAGGGTTCAAACCCAGCCCCGACCAAAAACTGGAAAAAAAAAAAAAAAAAAAATTAGGAATAAACTTCACCAAGGAGGTAAAATACTTTTTTTATACTGCAAATTTAAAAATATTTATAAAATTAAAGAAGATAATTAAATTGAAACTTTATAGATTTTAAAAATAAACATATTTTAGAAAAAATTAAAGAAGATACAAATAAAAGGAAATACATTTTATGTTAATGCACTGGAAGACTTAATACATATTAAGTCCATATTACCCTAAGTTACCTTCAGACTCAATGCCAGCCAATAACATTCCAAATTATTATTATTTGATTCCAAATGTTATTGAAATCAAAATTCCAATAACATTTTTATGGAAATAGAAAAAAAAAAATCTTAAAATTCAGATGGAAATATAAAATGCCCTGAATAGAAAAAGCAATCTTGAGAAAAAATTAAAAAGCTGAGTGCATGACACTAACTGATTTCAAAATATAGTATGAGGCATAGTACATTCCAGCACACTCGTGGAATAAAGATATACAAAGACCACTGGAATAAGATAGAGACCCCAGAATTACTACTTATATACAGTCAACTTATCTTCAATAGGGGTACCAAGAACACACAACAAGAAACATAGTTTCCTTAAGAACTGGGGCTAGGAACATTGGATTTCCAGTGAAATTGCACTCTTATCTTTCACCACACACAGAAATCAACTCAAAATAGATTAAAGATTAAACAGAAGACTTAAAACTGTAAAAATCCTAAAAGAAAACTAAGGAACAAAGCTTTTTGGTATCAATCTTATGTAATCACACCAAAAGCACAGAAAGAAAAGCAAAAATAGACAAGTGAGATTACATCAAACTAAAAAGCTTATGTGTAGCAAAGAAATAATCAATAGAATGAAAAGGCAACCTATGGAATAGAAAACAATCTTTACAAACCTTATATAAGAAGTTAATATTTAAATAAATAAGGAACTACTACAACTCAATAACAAAGACAAACCCAAATAACTCAATTTAAAAATGGGCAAAGGAATTAAATAGACATTTCTCCAAAGACATGCCAGTGACTGATAGGCATATGAAAAGATTCTCAACATCACAAATAATCAGGGAAATGCAAAGCAGAACCACAATGCAATATCACCTCATGCCAATTAGCATGACTATTATAAAAGAAAAAAAGACATGTATTAAAATATCACATATATCTGCCCCCCACAAAAGCAAAAAGAGTAAAAAAGATAAGAATAGTTGATGAAGATGTGAAAAACTGGACTCTTCTTAACCTTGGGGGAAGGTTAAATGGTGCATCTGTTATGGAAAACAGTATGGAGGTTCTGCAAAAAATAAAATAAAGTAAAACATAACTACTATATCATCCAACAATGCCACTTATGGGTAAATACAAAAAAGAACTGACATTAGGATCTTGAAAAACTACCTATACTCCCATGTCCATTGCTCCACTATTTACAGTAGCCAAATTATGGAAACAACTGTTGTCCACTGAGTGATGAATGGCTAAGGAAAATATGGTATGTACATAAAAAGGAATATTATTCATAGTTTAAAAAAGAAGGAAATCTCACTATTTGTAGCAATATGGATGAACTTAGAGGGCATTATGCTCAGTGAAATAAGCCAGTCATAGAAGGACAGATGCTGTGTGATTCCATTTGGAGGAGATACCTGAAACAGTCAAACTCATAGAAGCAGAGAACGGAACATGGTTACCATGAGCCAGGGAGAAGGGAGAATGGAATTGTTCAACTGATAAAAGGTCTCAGTTATGGAAGATGAATTAGTTGTAGAGGGTTACTATGTTTATTATTCATCTAAGGAATTGGCTAAGGGCAGCGCCTATGGCTCAGTGGGTAGGGTGCCGGCTCCATATACCTAGGGTGGTAGGTTCAAGCCTGGCCTCAGCCAGCTAAAACATCAATGACAACTGCAACAAAAAATAGCCAGGCATTGTGGTGGGCACCTGTAGTCACAGCTACTCAGGAGGCTGAGGCAAGAGAATCACCTAAGCCCAAGAGTTGGAGGTTGCTGTGAGCTGTGAAGCCATGGCACTCTACCGAGGGAAACAAAGTGAGACTCTGCTTAAAAAAAAAAATAGAAAAGAAAAGAAAAAGAAATTGGCTAAGAGGGTAGATTTTAGGTTAAGTTTTTCTTACCACATACATAAGAAAAAGAAATAAGAAAACTTTTAGAAGTCATGGACATGTCTATTATGTTGATTGTAGCAATGGTTTCATGAATGTATACATGTGTATATATGTCCAAATTCAAATTGTATGCATTAAACTGTACAGCTTTCTATGTATCAGTTATAGCTCAATAAAGTTTTTTATGAGATCAAAAATGAAGCTGAGATAAAGGCATTTTCAGTTAAAAGAAAATTAAAAGACTATTATCAGAAGATTTTTGCTACTTTAAATACAGAAGTTCTTCAGGCTGGAAGAAAATCATATCAAATGAAAACTCAGAACCTATCAGAAAGGAAGAAAAAGTATTAGAAGTAAAAGATTTTATTCTCATTTTGCTTTTCTCCTCATTTTTATAAGAATTATATATATAATTTTAATATATATAACATAATTTATATATATAATTTTATTAATTATAAACTATGTAACTGTTAAAAGCAAAAATTGTAAGTTTTTTTATGAGATTTATCACATAAAAATTTGTAAAAACATAAAAGATGAGGGATAGCATTGCTAGATTTCTACAATTTACATGAAGTGGTAGAATGTTAACTGTAGGTATGTAACAGTGGAAGGGAGGTTTTAACGTAACTAGCTCCATTTTGCTTTTGACCCCTGCAGGAACATCTTTTAGGTTAAAAGCTTCTACTTAGCTCTGCACCTAGGCTAGAAGATAGGTGATAACCATCTCTTTCCCAAAACTAAGTCCCAGGGAGTATACTTCTGAAAAGTACACACACAAGTAACAATGCTATGCTAAATATTTATAGGACTATTGTAACCTGGTCTACTCATTCAAATTCATTGAGCAGTTTTACAACCTCTTCAGTCCCTCACTGACACCCAGATATCTACAGTCCTTCGTTACCTCCTGCAATATCCCTAACCCTTAAACATAAAAAGAAGCCCCCAAATCACACTAACTTAAGGTGGTTCTTTAGGACATCTGTCATCTTTTGTTTCCTGGTCTCCAAATAAAAGTAACTTCCCTTGCCCCAACACCTTGTCTCTCAATTTATTGGCTATCCTACAATGAGTGGTACAAACTTGGGCTCCATTTCAGGTGTGAAAACTTAAGGATTTTTACTGTTATTCACAAAGTAGTCACTGAAATAATAATGCAAAGAAGTATAATTTAAAAATCAATAATAAAATTAAAATAGAATAAGATTCTGAAAAAATATTCAAATAATTCCCACCCAAAAAGAGGCCAGGAAAAAAAGAAGAGAAAAAAAATTTTTTTTTTATATAGAGCAGGGTAAGTTGACAATGTCAACAGAAAAGAACCCAAAGTCCATAAAAAACTTAAAGGAGTTAATTCTGAGCTGTATATGTATGACCATGGCCAGAAAAGCCACACCAAAGAAGCCTTGAGCAAGTGGTCTCACCCGGGTTATGGTTTGGTTTTATACGTTTTAGGGAGACAGGAATTTTGCATGTCGTAAATCAATACATGGAAGACATATATTGGTTTGACCTGAAAATGCAGAACTTTTCAAAGCCAGGGATGACAGGTTATAGGTGAGTTTAAAGATTCTTTGATAAATGTAATTGGTTAAAAAAAATTAAGCTTTGTCTAAAGTCTTAGAATGTTTTAAATTAAGATAATGAAATCTGCTAATCAGAGACAAGCTGCTGGACTGCTGGACATGAAACTCAAGTGATCTGTTAAGTAAATTGATGACCTACAGGTGTGCTTTAACCTTTGTCTCACATGGTCTCTGGCCTGTTAATGATTTTGTATCTTATTGCTAGCAAAAAATAACTCCCAAAGGGACAGGGCATAACTAGGTATGTCTGACCTCTCTTCTTCTCATGGCCATCAACTCTGGTTTGGGATTTTCCTGGCCAAGAGAGGGTCCATTCAGTCACTACAGGGCTTGAGATT
This sequence comes from Loris lydekkerianus, assembly GCA_963574355.1. NCBI lineage: Eukaryota > Metazoa > Chordata > Mammalia > Primates > Lorisidae > Loris > Loris lydekkerianus. Next base: position 30,376 of record CAUYPK010036172.1, read on the forward strand.
TTATTTTAGTTTATTAAAACAAATAATAAGATAGTAAATCTAATCACAACCACACCAGTAATTACACTAGACATTGATTCAATACTCTAATTAAAAGGAAAGGATATTGAAGTGTTCTTTCTTTTTTTTTAAATATGGCCAAATGCCAATACTGTCTCTAGAAGATACACTTTAAATAAAGAGACACATATGGACTGGAAGTAAATGCTTGAGGAAAATGTATCAGATAAACAGTAATTTAAGAAGGCTGAAGCCTTAATCTTACCTTTTGAGTGGTGTAGGCAAAAGGATTGCTTGAGACCAGGAGTTCAAGACCAGTCTGGGCAACATAGGGAAACCTCTTCTCTACAATAAATTTAAAAATTGATTGGGAGGCTAAGGCAGGAGGACCTCTTGAGGCTAGAAGTCCAAGGCTGCAGTGAGCTATGATCAGAACCACTGCACTCAAGCCTAGCTGATCTGGCTCATAAATAAATAAATAAATAAATAAACAAACAAACAAACAAGACTGAATTGATTAGCTTTTGGATGCCAGTCTGTGAAAGCACTGTCCCAACCAGAGAGTATCCTGTCTTCAGTAGTTGAAGCATGAGGTCATGAGGTCAAACAGGATGGTAACATCCTGGCTCGCTGGTTGAAGCCTGAATTGTATGTAATATGTTGAAAAAGTCAATTTTCAGGGGAGATAAATTTTTTATACAAGTTATTATGGTATTTAAATGTGAACACACATTATAACTAGTCATATTTTTATGGGATACAAAAATAGTCATGATTAATTATTTCCAGAATTACAGAGTAAAGCAAATGCCTCATTTGCCTTACCCTAACTCCAGATTCATGCCTAAAAAAGCCTACCTGTGGTTACACAGGTATGAACTCAAGCTTCCATTATCCACGTAGTGGCCACCATCCCAGTAACAAGAGTTACTGCTCTTGCCTAGCTGCAAAGTCTCAACCTGGGCTTGCCCTAAAACACTAAACAACAGAAACAGAAATAGAAGCAAGGGTGCTAACAAGACTCTGGATGATCAGTAATTGATTAAAAAATTTTTAGTTACTGGAGTTGTGTTTACTTGATACAGAGGTCATTAGCTGCCTGGGTTAATTCAGTCCAAGAGTTGTGCGATCCAAGAAAAAAAAAGCGATTGCAAGTACTTTTTTGAATTATAATCAGATAGGTGTTAGCCCTTGAGCTATGGTTACAGAATACTGAATAAAGATGGAGACTACTATGAAAATGACAACTTCAAGATTCAAATCAGTATTCACATGTACATAGCAAAGCATTCCTTAGAAATTGGACATTGTGGAGTTGAAGTTAATTTCTAAATGTTAAATCCATAAATACATATGACCATTTACATTCTAAAACTTTTGGCTTTAAATGTTAAAATCTGGTATTTGTAAAATGATGGTGTTGGGAAGCTTCCTATTAAATTGCTTAGGTTATTTCAGTTTGTACAGGGCAAGCTATTTTTCCTTCTTTTCTAATTAAAACATAACATGGTCTCATGTTCTCATTGTAGATAATCTGAACACTATAGAAGTGTCAAAAAGCAGAAAAGTCTCCGAAATCTACCATCCAGAGGCAATAACATCATTCATTTAGACAATTTAGATATTGTCTTCTCATCTTTTTATTTACATTTTAAATGCAAGTAAGATTAAAATAAGCCATTGATATATTATCCCCATGGCCTGATACTACCATTTTCTTTGTACTTACTTACCTACTTAAAAGTTGATCCATTCATATTTTCAGATGTTATTAGTTAAAAATCATGACAGTGTGTACTTAGAAAAATCCATGGAAGAATTCTGAAACAATGTTGTTAAGAATGGCATATATATATAAACTGACAGTGGTTTGCCATGCCAATTGCGTGCATGACAAATCTGACATCAAATATGTATCTCTGTATCTATGCAATTATGATCAAAAAACATACGTCCAAAGAAGTTTCAGGAATCTTTTCCATGTAAATACTGCTCCTTTTTTTTTTTTTTTTTTTTTTTGCATGGTCTATGTGAATAGTTAATTACTAATAAGTATTAGAACAAAATGTTTGTTGTTAAGGTTGCTGTTTTTTATTTAACTGTGTGTATGTTTTTAAGAGCTAGTTAGAAAGGACAACACATACACGTGTTCTTGCAAAAATTTAATATCTTAACCATACCAATTTGGGGGTCCCAAATGATATCTAGAGGATGACTATGTCGGCCTCATTAAATCCAGAGTGTAAGTAACCCCCGCAACAATAACCTCAGCCCAGGAAGGCAGGGAAAAAAAGTGGGAATGAGCCAGCAGATCCCCAGATGTTAAGGTTGGGAACGGTCCAGAGTTCTGCATCTGGAGCCATCTACTGCCAGACCTGTCCCGTCTGTAACAAAGTGATAAATTCCTCCCACAGAGGGGAGAAAAGCCAGGCAAGGTAAAAGAATATTGCTTAGTCAGTTTTTCCACATGCTGATGACTTTCTCTTCTGTGAACCTTCTGTTCATTCACTGGTACCAAGAAAACAGTGAAGGAGAACCAGGAAGTCAAGAATTGAAACTAGAATGCTAGTAAAATTCAAAAGAAAAAGCAAATTACCAGGAAATATAAATTAAGTTGGTTGGAAAGAACATTATTGTTATTTTCTGCCCCCCACTTCCCAAAGCAATAATAAGATACAACAGTGCACCCTTCTGGTTGAAGTACTGAAGTAACAATCAGATCAGTCTAACCACTAGTCTCTAGCTCCCAAGGTTGCTGTGAGCTATAAATGTCACAGCATTCTACTGCGGGTAATGAAGTGAAACTTTCTCTCAAAAAAAAAAAAAAAAAAAAAAAAAGAAAAGAAAAGAAAAAGAATTCCTGGTTTTCTTATATAGTGAAAAGGTTCATAGCAATTACTTCACTTGCAACATTCTATTTAAGTACAAAATTCAAGGGATTTTCAAATACATAAACCTGTTTCCATGAGCAAGTTTTGTTTCTGATACTTTACTTAATATAGTTATCTGGTGCTCCAGTTTCCTAACTTTCTTGGAGCTTCCTTCAGGGTCTTGGATGTGATACTCACTAAATATTTGTTGAATAAATTAATTAGCTAAGATCAGCAGTTTCTGAAACCCTAGCCCTCAGTAAAATCTGAATATCTATTGTATTTCATGAAAAGTACAGGTTCTCTGAAACTTTCAGTAATGGGAGCCTACAGTATTGTGTAGTGGAAAAGCAAGTATGGAAATGTCTAGTCTTTCTTGTTACAAATTTGTAAAAGACGATAAACCACAGAATAGTTGATGAGCAACAAAATCTGGTCTATATGGTCCACCTGTTATCTTTATTATCCTTCAAGTGAAGGCCATCATAATTACTACTAGAAAACTTTCTGAACACTTGCCTTTGTGAAACAATGAGAGCAAATTCACAAACAGCCTTATGTAAAAAAAGCTGCTTCCAGCGCACATGTCCACATCTACAATCTACAGTAATAGAGGGCACAAAGAAAAAGCACTGAGCATTTCCCAAGAACAGAGGAAAATGTTTCAGAAAGTCACAGTCCTATTTTTGGAAATAGATATAGGTATACTGCCACCTACTTTCAAAAAGTTAAAAGGGCAATTTAGACACTGGTCCCTGAAGAGTAATTAGTAATACAGAAAGCCCACTTCCTTCCTAACCCAAATAAAATTTCTGTGTACAGTATAATAAGCATTCCTGCCCTTTAGGCTTGCTCAGAATAACCTTAGTTTCTTCATAACATGTCTTCACATGGCTACATTATTTAAAGTATCAAAAGACTCAACAACCTGATAAAAATTTAGAAATACTTATAAAACACAAAGTATCACAATATAACTGTGTTTCACACCTACATAAAAGTATCTGTGGTCATCTTACTATCCCTGACCACCTCACAGCATCACACTCTTTGAGAACTGTTTTCTACCTTGAGCACAATCTCTCAGAATTAAAGAGGCTCAGAATAGATGTTTCAGTAAATGAAAATCCTCTCTTTGACATTATGCTATACGTTTAATTGCAAATTGGCCACAAGCTGTACATCAATACATAGTGCATTTCAGAGTCTGTTCGGGCAAATGATCATTGTGACACACAACACCTAATAACAAAACAATAGTATGACTCAATAATAGCAAAAATAAATTTTACACATTGGCTAAAGTTTGAGGACATTCCTATAATAAGTCTGCTATATGCCACTTTGCTGCAGGCACATCAGTTGAAACACTGTATTGACCATATATAAAGAGAAAGACTTGTTAGATAATTTAGAGCTAAAAATAGTCTCAAAGAATTATGACTGATTTCCCAAAATAGGTGTTAGTCTGAAACTCTTTGCAAATATCACTCAGCCACGGGAAATCAAAAAAGCAAGAAAGTAAGTCTCTCCTAAAACTCTCCTAAAATCTGCACCAAAAGGAAAAAAAAAGTCTCCTAAGACACCTTTGAGAATCAATTTTCAGCAATAAATCATCTTGCCTGTAAAAATTTCTACCAGCAAGTCCAAGCCAAGTAGCTATCAGGCACTATAATACTAGCATAAAAATTTATCACAGTACAATGGTAAGAAGCAAAGTTCACCTAACAAAAGTTCCAGACTTGATGGGGATAGCAGCAGGATGTAATCAGAGAAGAGGGAAGAACAGAGATTTTCTGAAGAAAGAAAAGCCTGTGCTCCCTAGCGCATCAAGGCAGTCAGAGAAACACATTTAAAATGGAAAGATGTAGCCAAAGAGAACAACCAAGGGTTAATATTTATTGAAATGGAGATGGAACTGACAACCGTGAAAGGCAAGGAGGGTTTCAATTGCAGATAACACGCATCTCCAAATCTTGAGAATGCAGGCAGTGGGAGTGCTCGTGTACTATGAAACACCTTCCCTATCGCTGGAACACCTGGACCCATAATGGTTTCCTCAGCAAGTGAAAGTTGAAAGAGCATCAGGAAATAGCAGGCAGCTTTGTGGAGTTAAGAGTGTTGTGATCAGGAAATAAACCAGCCATGGAGGAGACTTCAGGGGGGCATAGCCATGGACGGGTGGGGATTTATCTGGAGGAGGCCAGGCTCAGGAAGTGTTCTATGAAATCAACTTATAGGTATGTCTGAAGTTAAAGAGATGATACAATAAGCTAAGACTTTTAAGATAGCTCTAACAGATTCTTAAGACTTAAGACTTTTAATTAATAAGACTTATTATGACTTAGTAGACTTTTAGGATTTTATAATTAAGTACTGCATAAAAGGTTAATGATGGGGTGTACAAGAACAGAAACAATATCAAAATCTCTAACCAGACACAAAGTTTGACAACAAACTGAAGTCAATCTGTAAGCCTACTGTGTGCTTAAGCACTGTGATAGGTGTTCACAGAACGAAAGAATAAGGCATTATCACCACAGTTTAGGAGCAGGAAGTAGGAATTGTAGAGTGATTTGAACCTTACAAACACTCATGACATGGATATCATTTCCATTCTACAGAAAAGAAAACTGAGGCTCAGAGGAGTTAGGGACCTTACCAAAGATGCATAGCTAGGAAATCGCTAAGTCAGTATTCAAAGCACGTGATCTTTTCACTGTATCACATTTTCCAATAGGTTATAGAATAATGTGGCATTTTTTTCAAGTAGCAATCAATACAAAATGCATATTATATGTTAAATAAGAACAGCTGGTAATGTGCAGCACAGATGGAATGTATGAATATAACAAAGTGCTCGTTGCATCTCCTGGACATCACAGCTGGAACAACCAAGCAGAGAAGGCAGGGATCAGAGGTCGCAGAAGTAGTCGAGAAAAGCCCTGGAAGAGGGGACAGATTCTGGGAAGGGAACTTCAACTGCAGCTAAAAATCTAAGCACAGCAGGTTCATGGGAGGGAGGATAGTGGCCTGATCACTGTCCAACAGAGAACAGCGTGAGCAGGTCACACAGAACCAGGACAGCTGGGCAGGCAAGCTGGGCAGGAAGCAGTGTGACAGAGGGGCAACTACATGTTTCAGAGCAGAAGAGTGAAATTCCTGATGTAGTCTGAATCTCTCTTTACATTAGTTTCCTATAAAGCTTAGTGGATTAGCACATCACAAATTTACTTACTCCCTCACAGTTCTATAGTCCAGCAGGGTCTTGCTGGACCAAAATCAAGGTGTTGACAGGGCTGCACTCCTTTCTGGACCCTCCAGGGAAGAATTCTTGGCCTTGCCTTGTCCATCTTCCAGAGGTCCCCCACAGACATTGGCTCCTGCCACCTTCCTTCAACTTCAAAGGCAGCAACACTGCATCTCTGTGACCATTCTTCTGGAGTCACTTGCCCTTCAGACTACAGTGTAAAAGTTCTCTGCTTTGAAGCAGCCATAGGATCAGATTGGGCCCACCTGGATAACCCAGGCTAATCCCCTTTGTGATTAAGATCCTTATTGTTAATCACATCCCTTTTGCCATGAAAGGTAACATAGTCACTGGTTCTGAGGATGAGGATATGGACATTATTTTGCCAGCCACTCTTGAATGTCTCTCTAGCCCCTATGTATCTGTAAGGCATCGTCCTCTTGGCTCCTGGGATAGTCACTGTCTGCTCAAAACCCCAATAGCTTCCCACTCACTGTACACCAAACAGCTTAGCTTGGCATTCCTGAAAAGTAACTGTAATGTTTACTGGACAACTAAAAGAATAAAAACCATGCTTAAGAGAGACCTATGAAAGGTGAGGGCAAGGCAGGGAGGTGAGAAACTGGTGGGTGGGAGCCCATGGTGTGACCCGCAGTTGAGTTCAGTGAGGCAGATAGCTGGACTCCATCCCTGGGAGCTGTGTTGTGGGGAAGTGACATAAGTTCTTGGAGCTCCAGTTGCTTCATGTATTAAAATGGGGATAATAATAGGATCTGCTTTGCTGGAATGTTGTATATGTTGATAAAATAAATGTAATTAAATACCATATATACTCGAGTATATACGGTACACAGCAAGCATTTATCACAAAGGAGGTACTCAATAAATGTTACTTCTCCTTTCCCAGTACAAGAAAAAAATAAAACAACAGAATTATAGTGAATCTCAATAGTGAATGAGACATCTCAAAAATGTAGAGATATTAAACATCAGGCTTAGTTTAGGATAATTGATCTTTCAACATGGGTAGAAAATACCATATTGCTTCTCTTTATGATGTGTGACCATATTTCCATAGAGAACTAATCAAAAAATGGCATTAGCAATGAATATTTAATTGAAAAATTAAAATCTAGAGAAACAGGCTAAATGGAAGTCATAAGCACAAAATGAAAGTTCTTAAGTATGTGTGTATAAGTTCTTTGTATAACATCATCAGTAAAAATAAAATGTTGGTATTCATATCCATTGAGCATTAGAAAATTTACAATTTATGCATTCATTCTAAAATACTTACTGAATGCAAGGTGTAGTCCTAAACACTGAGATATACCATGCCCTCTTGAAACTTACATTCTAAAGGGGGAGTTAGTAAATTGATATATAAGTGAACTATCCTCTTCCCCAAAATTTTTTCACAGATCCTTAATAAAGCATATGTGCAATTCCAAATTTTAACTTCATAAATTGTGTTTGTATGAAAACAAGAAGACGACTTCTGAAATACTATAGATAAAGACTGTAAATAAGGCAGGAAGCCTTAAGAATCAATTACTATGAAGAATGTGTATGTACAGAAAAGTATACTGTTTATTTCTATTATACCCCCTGTTTAGACATAGCTAAAAGAGGCCCATTTACACAGAAATATGGAACGAAAGAAATAAAACAAAAGAGAAAGAATAAAGAAACATAAGGGGGGTGGTAAAGGAAAGGAAAGAAAGAGGAAGGGAAGACAGGCTAAATAAAAACAGTAGGGAAACAAGATGAAACCCGGAACACGTTTATTTTTTAGAAAATGCTATAAATTTGGCTCTGAGCTACTTAGCAGTGAAAACAAAGAAGGACTATAACTACTAGAAGGAAGCATGGGGTTCTAAAAATAAAAATAAGCATGTTCCTGAAGAGAAGCATACCTTTATTTGCTCCTAAGACCTAAAAGGACTCTCCCACAAATCGTTATAATAACTATAACATTCTATCTTCCACAACATCGAGCAGTGAGTTGTTAGATGCTTCACAACTAAACTGGGGGAGGGAGCACTGATTTGAAGTGCTAAGGTATAAATACTTGGACCATGGCCAATTTCATGCTACGAATTTAATATCTCTGAACTGGAGTTGTAAAGAAATGGGTCATGGCCCACCTTATGTAATATTTCCTTTGTACTGATACAATATCCTTAATTAACCTCAAAAGCATAGATAATAGTAAAATACAGTCAAGTAGTTGGAAAGTGATAAGTTTAAGTATTCACTAACTTCCTTTTTGATATGACATATTGAATGGTAATTTTGTATATACTGTATATACTCGAGTATATACGGTAATTCATTTTTTAATAGTGGCAATGTTAGCAACCAGCTTACACACCACTTAACATCCCCAGACTACAAAGTAAATTTCACGTGGCTGTTCCTTTAACGTTCTTCTACATAGGCTTATAGTTAACACCAAAGAGCAATTCAGTGACAGTGATTTGATTAAGGGCCAAAGTAAACTATGCTGTCCTGAAGGACCAGCATCACCGAAGAATAGAATGGTAATAGTTTAGGTACAACAATTTTAATGCTGGTATATTCAACACCCTTGATGACCACAGGTCAGTGGCAGAGAAAGGGGTGGAGTTCCAGCCAGCACTTCAAGACAGACACCTCCTAGGTGTGCCACAGGCCACACACAGTGAGCAACCTGAGCCACATATATGTGTTGCACCATGAATGCTTTCCTCTGCTGGTGTCTGAGGAGAAAGACTAGAAGCTACTGATCTTAATAAATGGGTGGAGCAAAGATCCTCTGTGCATTTGTAAGTGTGAGTACATTTAAAAAGTTGAGCTTGGTAAGACCAGGGCAAAGGGAAATTTGAAAATAGGCCTTCTGCCACTTTGTTTTTGATCTGGCATTTAAAACAAAGGATTTAAAACAAATGCATTTAAAACAAAATGCATAGGGAAGGCATTTACTCTTTCACTACTGACTGATATTAGCTGGAGGTTTTTCATAGAAGCCACTTATCCAGTTGAGAAAGTTTCCTTCTAATCCTGGTCTGCTAAACATTTTTAATTACAAATAAATGTTGGATTCTATTGAATGCTTTTTTCTGCATCTACTCAGTGGAAATTTGAAAAATATTTTAAAGTTGACTTGCACTTTAAATGTTGCATGTAAAAAATAAATAAATAAATAAATAGTGAAGTGCTGCCAAAACCATTTCTCACAGGGAATGCTTCAGCCTTAAATTCACATATTAAAAAAGGAAGACTGAATATCAATGATTTATTTTAGGAAGTAGGGAAAAAACAAGCTCCACCCACTCTGGGTCCTGAGACTCTGCGTCCTCATTTACATAAAGATTTCTGTTTTCCAGAGTAGCTCACCATACTTGCAGGGGTGTCCTGGCTCACTTACCCAGAAATACTTCCTGGCAGCCTCTTAGCCATGTGCACATGTCCCCAAATCAGCCCCAGCAACTACCAGCCTGACCTCACAATGCTTGAAATTCCACCAAAATTTAGAGAGTTCAAAATGAAGTTTTGAAACTAAAAAGTAGCATTAAATTTCTCAGGAATAATAGACTCAAAACACAATATATGAAAAACTTAATGTATGTTGTAAATCTTAAGCCCAGGTCTGGGTGTGTGTGTGTGTGATTTTTTAAAAAAGAAACTTTTTGTCCTAAGTGACCTAATATAGTGCTCAATGTATTAGGGAAAAGGTAGATAGTCAATGGTAGATTAAGATTTGTTTTAATTTAATTTTTATTAAATCATAACTATATATACTTATGGGGTATGTGATGATTTGATATAAAATGTAGAATGCTTAAATCAAACTGACTAACATAACCATCACCTCATTTACTTATTTTTTTGTGGTAAGGCAGTCATAATATACTCTTAATTGTTTTGAAATGTACCCTTGCGTTGTGCACATTAGGTGAGATCCCACCAAATACCCTCCCTCCACTTCCCCTCTTCCCTCCCCCCACCACCACCCCTTCTTTCTGGACTATCTTTGTGTTTTATCATTCATATGAATGTGTAAGTGATTATATATTGGTTTCATAATAGTATTAAGTACATTAGATACTTTTTTTCCATTCTTGAGATACTTTACTAAGAAGAATATGTTCCAGCTTCAACCAGGTAAACATAAAAGATATAAAGTCTCCATCTTTTTATGGCTACATGGTATTCCATGGTATACATATACCACAATTTGTTAATCCATTCCTAGATTGATGGGCACTTCAGCTGTTTCCATGACTTGGCAATTATGAATTGGCTTTTAATTATGGTTTGACTAATATTTCTTGAGAAACTGCCAAATCTTATATCAAGTTATTAAATGTGATTTGGAAAGTATTTAGTATGGTCTTGAAAATCATGTAAGATATAGCATCTGTCATTTCTTTTTAAGTGAAATTTCTGCATTCAATCCCACAGAATAAGTTTTGATTACAATGGTGAATGGAAATTTATAAATTAAATACAATAAAAGTGACATTTACAATGAATGTTTACTGTGACATTAATATTAATGAAAAGTCTTATGTATTCTAAACTATATGAACCAATAAAATTTAAGTTTTTCAATTTATTTGTAATTGTGCATATGTTTAAAGACCCAGAAGATATATATACTCAAATTTTATAAAAACATTTCTACATTTAATTTTTTCTATAAAATATAGTAAGTTATCATTTAAAAAATTTTAAAACAGAAGTTATTAAAATAAAAAAATTAAGCTCAAGTAATATAGAAATAAAGAAATAGTGAAGTTAGGAGCAGAAGTCACCAAAATACAAAACTAATTTCAAGATAGAAAAATCCACAAAACCAAAAGTTGTTTTCCAAGAGAATAAAACTGGTAACCTCCTGGAAAGATTGATCAATTAAAAAGAGATAAAGGATAAATCAGTATTAAGAAGGAAAATGGAGAAATGACTAAACAGCCTAACTTTATTATGTCTTTACATAATAAAGACATTAATTTATTAAGACATCTTCTTAATAAAGGTATGAGGAATAAAAAGTTTGTGCCAATAAATTTGAAAATTTGTATGAAATGGCCATACTTCTCAAGAACTATTCCAAAAACTGACACAAAAAATTAATATCTCAATAACCCTATATATAAGCTATTAAAGAAATTCAGCCGTACGAAACAAAGGTTTACAGTGAACAGAGAGATACTCTCCAATCTGATGATAAAGGCTGATACAAAATAGTACAAGAAGCCAAATCAAAGACTCACTATCACCTATGTACATGGACACACAAACACACACACACACACACACACACACACACACACATACGCACACACACCTTAGCAAAATGATAGCAAACCTAACCAGTGATATATAAAAGAATGTATTGTGATTAAATTGACTTTATTCTACTAATTTAAGATCGATTTAACATTTAAAGACCAATCAATAAAATTTATGACATTAACAGAGAAAAAAGAGATAAATCATATAATCATCTCAGCACATATATGTCTAAGTAGGGAGCTAATACAGTAAAGGTGAGGTGGTATTAGTAAGGTAGGTATCTGGTACAAGAACAGATAAACAGACAAATATAACAAAATAAAGAATCCAGAAACTGTACCATATCATAGACTTGTTTTATGACAAAGGTTGGCAGCAAAGTCTACTGGGTAAGATGTGTCCTTTCAATATATGATGCTGTGTCAATTGGCTATCCTTACAGAAAAAAATAAATTTTAGCATCTACCCCCAACCAAATTCACACCATTCACAAAATTCGATTCCAAATACTTTGTGGATCTGCAAGCAAAAGGCAAAAACATAAAAGTTCTTAGAAATAACATCAGAGAAATTCTCAGGACTTTAGGATAAGCAAAGAATTCTTAAAGAAAACACAAAAACACCAGCCATAGAGGAAAAGTATGATGAATTATGCTACATTAAAAAACTACTGAATGAGAATGATTTGGAATGAATGTACACATTAATTTTTCAGAAAAAAAGAACACTTCTTTGTAAACCAATAAGAAAAACAAAAAGATAATCCAGTAGGAAAATAGGCAAAAGGTATTTTCACAAAATAGGATGTACTTATTAAAAGGTATTAATCATCAGGAAAATATAAATTAAATTAAAACCACAACAAGAGACAACTACAAACCCACTGCAATAGCTAAACAAACGGGAATCCTCGGAGCTGATGAGGATGTGGAACAACTGGGGCTCTCACACGCTCATGTGTCACCACCACCAAAAGATATATACAAGAATATTCATAGCAGTCTTACTGAAAACAGCAAAAACAATAAACAAATGAATGACTGACAACTGGAATCAGTGTCCATCACTAGGAGAATGTGGTTTATTCACTTTAATAACTCTTGAAAGCTATGGAAATAAACAGGCTATTACTACATGTATTACACACAAACACATGGATGAATTTTAGAAATACTATTGTGATAAAGAAGCCAAAGCGGGTCACAAAAGAAGATTTGCCATATAACTCAACTTATATAAAGTACAAAAACACTCAAAAGTAATAAAGAATTTAGAAGTTAGGAAAATCATCACTTTTATGGCAAAACATACGTAGCATAAAGTTTATCATTTTTAAGTTTACAGTTAAATGGCATTCACATTGCTGTGTAACCATTACTACCTACCATCTATAGCAGACCTTTCTTATTCTCCCAAACTAAAACTCTGTTCCCAGGACACATTAAGTCCTGGTTTTCTGGTGACTACTGTTCTACTCTCCGTCTCCATGAATTTGACTATTCTAGGTGTCTTATGTAAATGGAATCATGTATTATTTGTGCTTTTGTTTCTGTTTTATTTCACTTAGCATATCTTTAAGGTTCATCTGCATTATAACCTATTTTAAAATTTTATTCCTTTTTAGTGCTGAATAATATTTCATTATATATGTTGTAGGAGGAAAAAAAAACTTTTTCTCTCCCCTCTTAGGGTCCTGGGTTGGGTCTGAGAATTAAATTCACACAAGATAGATTAGCAAGAGAAAAGCACACCGATTTATTCAAGGTAAGGTTGTGTAACATGGGGGAGTGAGTCATCACTTTGATGACAGAGGAGGAGTTAGAGACTGAGCAAGAGCATGAGGGGGCTTCTGAGATGCTTCTGATGTTCCATACATTCAAAATTTGTGCATTTTTCTCATTACACGTTTTGTGTGCTTATATGAATTGAAAACAAAGAATGAAAGGATAGTTAAGTTAGAGAGTTTGGTCTGATTTAGTGATCAATTCAGACAGTGACAGTGCTATGGTAAGTCACATGCTTTGCAGAAATTAGTCATCAGGGAGGACCAAAAATCATATCTACTTAAAGAAACTATTTTAATGCTTATTTTTTAAATATTTAAATTCATGTTAAATATAGTTACTTGTTTAAAGCTTTGATAAAGAAAAATGATGTTATTGATAAATTATAGTAATCAGCTATTCATAAGGTATTTATATTTCAGCATTGTCCTCCTGCATGGACTGTTACATAAATCAGAGATTTATCTGCCTTCTTCACCATTACAGTGCATAGTAGGCACTAAATTAATTATGTGACAGACATATCATTTCTGAAAGGCAATTTGGCAAAATACATAGAAAAAAATTTAAATCTATTTTCTCCTTGATTCATCTATTCTAGTTTAAAAAATATATTTAGAGGAATAACTGAGCATGTAACAAACATATGCAGAGGGATATTCCCTGAAGCATCATCTATAACAAACAATTGTAGACAATCAGCCAATAGTAGGGGACTGGTTAAATAAAATTGGCCTATGCATACTCATGACAAATATACACCTATTAATTTTGTGATCTAAATATATGTTAGCAAGAAAGATAAAAGAATTATGTTATAAATCTTGTTTAGAAAATCAGTATTTATGGTATAATCTCATATTTTAATGTAAGGGGAAATCTGGAAAGATAGACATCATTATCTTAGTGGGGTTATCTGTGGGTGGTGAAATTATACCTAATTTTTCCCTTAATTTGCCTAATTATAATTTTAAATTTTCTGCAGTGAAATATATTATTTTATATGAAAAACCCTCAAAAATGGCTTTCCCTATAAAAGTGAAAAGTATCAGCTTGGATCAGATTTATCATAATTTAATTATTAGTTTATCAGCTGGCATTTTGTAATTTTCATTAAGTGGGTATGTATACACACTCAGAAGTACACATCTATAAAAATAATGAAATGACAGTCTTCATAGCAACCTAGTACTGTTCAATTTTATTTATTTTTTTACTGTTCAATTTTAGATTAAAATTTCAATACAACCTTGCAAATAAGTTCTCAGCATCTACAAATTCACACCAGAGCATCATCAGTACATTAACAAAATCAGAAAGCAAACAACAAGAAAAATTCTCACTTTGATCTGTTATATAAACACCAAATGGGAAAGGAGTATTTCAATTCTATGTATTCATTTTATACTTTTGCTTGATTTGTGAGTTGTATAATTGTTTCTCTGCTTTATGAGTATGTTACTATGACTGGAAAGCAGACAACCAGGTTACTGGGTTTGATGGGGTTCAATGGTCAATTCAGCTCATTGTTGTTCAGAGGCAATTGACTTTGAAGAAACTCACCATTAAGGAGACCCAACATTCACATCAGCTCTGCCACATCCAATCTGAATATATCACCCAGAAACAACCTTTGGCAAGAGCTAACATACTAAGTTTCTCCAGTCTTGCTTTCTTAAACTTTCCTTATTTATTTCTACTCAGTAGGCTTTCTGCCACAAAGGACAAAAAAACAAGACTGGAAGGAAATTACACTTTATTTAGTTTCAATTTCAGGACCTAGACAACAGAGGGAGAGATCATAAAGAGGCCTTTCACATAGCAACTGTCTTTTCTGTCTCTATGGGCAGTGGCTACTATTGGTGAACTGTTGTTAGAACTGACAGTGTCTACTCTATTTAGTTTCTGCCAGAAGCCATGTTAACCAAAGTCCACATACACTTCACCAAAATGTCAATAATGTGGCACGTCCTGGGGACATGTAACTATTGGAATTCATGCTGGGGGAAATGTTTAGATGAAGGTCTGAGAACCATTTTGAGTTACTAGAAGCACAGACCTTCAATTCTATTTTTCTAAAAGTGTGAGATCAATGTCTTCAAAGGAGAAACTCATGGGCTGGAATGGGTGGAATGACAGAAAGCTCATTCTAGGCTTATAATACTGTGACTTACACCTAGATCTCTCCTGGATGCCTTTATAACAACAACTTCCAAATACAACAAATGGTAGCATTCATCACTGGAGTAATTCCCAGCTCAGTTGCTTTCTGGAATTTATCATTTCCCAGTGTGTAGGTCTTTTAGGTGGTATAGTCTTCTGTCAGAAATATAAATTATCAACTAGTTATTCTGCACTATTTATTACTGTATTTCTGTCTCTGTTAACCACCTAAGTAGATGAGCCCATTTACAACTACATTTTAAAAATGAATAATTTTGGTAAATCCAGTGGATTTCAATATTATTTTAATCAACTAAACTTCTCAACATTTGGTGAATTATATTCAAACAGGAGAATTACATTTAAAAACCATCACTACTGATTTTATTTAGAAAACCAAGGGAAACCCCAGAACATGAACTGACAACTGGTCTTGTGAGTTAAAGCTTGTTCTTCTATCAGTGCCTCTGTACCAGGCTCCAAGATGAGCAGCACAGTGCCTCCACTGTATAATTAGAAACTAGCAAAGGGCATTCCAAGAAGACTTCTATTGAAAGGATGAGGAGAATTGTAGACAATTCCCATCACCATGAAAAAACAGATTTCTAAGTAACATTAAGGCTCCATAAACCCAGCAATAAACTTTTAAATCTTTTGGTTAACCCAGTGTTCTCAAAAATCCATATTTGAGAAATACCAGCTAAGCATAAAAGAGGTATCCAGAAGAATACTGTACAATAGAAATATAATGCCAGGTATATGCATAGTTTTAAAATTTGCTTGTGACCACATAAATACAAATAAAAAGAAATCATTGAATTAATTTTGTTAATGCATTTATGTTTCATTTAATTCAATATATTCAAAATATTATTTTGAGCATAAGTCAATATAAAATTATTAAATAAATATTTTATAATATTTTCTTGTAATAAATCTTTGAAAAGTGGTATGTACTTTTACACTCAGGGAACATCTCAATTCAGACTAGTCACATTTCAACAGCTAAATAGCTACATGTAACCAGTAGCTACCTTACTGGACAGCACACATATAGAAGGTTAATGATGACATTAACCTAAATGTTTAAAATGTCCTTATATTTAACAAAAGGGATATTGACTTCTAATGAATAGGTCATGTACAGGATAATAAAACATTAACAATGATTATTTAGACAACAGTATCAGATGGCATTGCAATTCTTGTTTTGAAAAGATACTCAGTTAGCTAGAAATATCCAATGACTTTAAGAGATAAGAATTTTTATGTATTTTGTTATTGCTATATCCATAGCACCTAGAAGAGTGCCAGATGTGTAGTAGACATTCAGTATTAACTTTCATAAAATGAATGTCATTTCCATTCAGAAGTCATGTTTTATATCAATTGGTTAATGTTTTAAACTTGTAGTGTTCAATTCAACAAACTACATCCTACTCAGAACACTGACCATATATTATTTGCTAGGAGTATATAGTTAAAGAATTAAATCCTCAAAGAATGATATTATATCAAGGGCCAGCAATTTTTTTTTTCTATAGTAGGCCAGATTGTAAATATTTTAGGCTTTGTGGTCTATGAGTCTCTGTCACAGCTGCTCAACTCACTGTTGATAGACAAAGCAGCTAGTGGTAATATATAAACAAATAGGCCTGACTGCATTCCAATAAAATTTTATTTATAAAACCAGTGATGGACCAAAGAGCTGTAGTTTGCCAAACTCTGGGTTAATCGGTATAGTTAGAAACTCAGATACATAACACCTAATTCTAACCCTATTTATAATAATGACAGAAAAGGGAAACATCTGCAGAATAAACTTAGAAAAGAAATGAGCAGAATCTATGTGAAAAAAAATTTAAATTCTACTATAAAATATGAACTAGATCTCCAAATAAAATTAAGTCTGAAACTACTCCTGAAACCCTAAAGAACTCTGAAAAAGTAATAAATCAACCTTAGTAAGCCAATAGAAAATGGGCAAGTAGAAATTGGTCAAAGTACATAAACAGGTAAGTCAAAGATATGCAAATAACTCTTAAACAGAGAAAAGATGTTCCACCTCACTCACAACAGGAAAGAGATAATTTGTAACTATATTGACTCTAGGGACCAGAATATGGAGGAGTGAGAGTGTGAATTGGTAACACTCCTTTGGAGAGAAATTTAGTAACATCCACCAATGTAACAATTGCATATCCTTTTAGCTCAGCAATTCCACTTCTAGGAATTTTTGTTTTTAAAAATAAATACACACTCACTCGTGTATAACGTACAAGGTTATTCCCTACAACTTTGTTTATGGTAGGTAAAATGATAAAAGATGGGAAAAACTGAGTTCATGATTAGGGGCTAGGGTAAAAAACAAATTATGATACAGCTAAAATAAATGGAATACTACGCCTCCCTAAAAGAGAAATAAGGATATTCTTGAAGTAGTAATATGAAGGAGTACCTAAAATATTTGGAAGAAAATAAAAGTACAGAATAACATATACATGTATTGATATATATATAATATATATAGCATGTTATTATTTATGTAAAAAAGAATGGGAGAAGATTGATAAGATAGATATTAATATATATAACATGTGTGCATGTTCTTTATATACTAAGATATCTCTGGAAGTATATAAAAATTAATTAATAAACTTTGCTTCTTATAGGCAAGGGAAATGAGTGATGGGCAGACACTGGTATTGAGAGCAAGGCTTTTCACTATATACCTTACCATTTGAATCTCAAATCTTTTCAAAAATATAAATTATAATGAAACAATATAAAATCAACATTAAATTAAAATACAAGCTGCATATTATAGGAGTGTAAGGAAGGGCAAGCATTGTGGTTCACACCTGTAATCCTAGCACTCTGGGAGGCCGAGGTGGGAGGATTGCTTCAGCTCAGGACTCCAGACCAGCCTGAGCAAGAGTGAGACCCTGTGTCTGCAAAAGATAGAAAAATTAGCCAGGCATGCTGGCAGGTGCCTGTAGTCCCAGTTAGTCAGGAAACTGAAGCAGGAGGATGGCTTGGACCCAACAGTCTGAGGTTGCTAAGAGCTAGACTGAGGCCATGGCACTTTAGTTAGTCCAAGCAACAGAATGAGACTCCATCCAAAAAAAAAAAAAAAAAAAAAGCAGCAGTGCAAGAAAATGAAGGTAACTTTGATGGCATGAAACATCTCTCTGGGATCAGCATATGCCTTTACTCATAACGTGAGTTGGATATGCTTCATGTGGCCACAGAGTCATAGGGATATGAAGAGAATCAGAAGATAGCCTCTGTTTCCTGTGAGCCTTGCAATTACTCACTGTCCCAACTCAGTTTAATGCCTATAATTGGCAGCTAATTGACAATTTAATAAATGTCTCAATCTCATCATCAAGGAAATACTGGATAATTGTGGTCAAATGCCTTGCTGAAATAATCACCATACCTCACACGTACATTTTAGAAAGTACTTGCAACCCAAACAATATGCATTCATTGAATGGGCACTTATTGAGCGTGTACTACCTGGTACAGCACTGTTTAAGATGGTAGGAACACAGGGAGAGCCAAGACTTTAAGATTCTTAACTCCAAGGAGCTTGCTTGCTAGTAGGAAAGAGGCTAGAAAATAAACAAAGTCACTGCATTTCAATTCAAGATATTGATAAATATTTTGAATAAAAACAATAAGGTAACTTTTTATGGCTACTACCTGGGTAACTGCTTTTAGACCAGAAGCTTAGGAATTGCTTTTCCAAAAAGGTGACTATCTGTGTGGAGCCCTGACTGATGAGACTCTATATTGTCTATGGCCTCTCCTCAGTCCACTGGTCTAAAGAATAACCAAAAGAAAAAGTACTAATTTGACCTGACTTGAGAAACCTATGTTGGGAATGAGTCATCACTAAGTTTTTCCCTCAGTTATTCACAAATAGTGATTTTGAATCACTTCAGATCAAGGTCAAGCTTATTAGCCAGCTGTTTCTTTTATCTTTTCTTTTTAAAAATTGGGATGCTTGCCCAATTTCCAGAATCCAGTGTTCTGGAAACTATCCCACACGCCATGATTTCTGAAAGATTACCAACTAGGGTTCTTTGATCAGAGCTGTGAAATAGGAACCACAGATGACTTTTGATCTGGCCTGTTGTAAAGGCCCAAGTGCTCCTCTCCAAATCTCTCTTGGACTTTAATTCATTTTTTTTTTTTTTTTACTGAATTTTAGTTTATCTTTCTTGCTTAAAGATCATTCTCCTCCACAGGGGAAAAACATCAAAGCAAAATCCAAATTGGGAGGCACTGCCTCTAGTCTCATATTTGTTAAACATGACATTGTCTGCCCCAAGCAGGTCTAGGCCTTCTTTGTACTGCAAAAGGATCTTGAAAAGTCCTTTTGACTCTTCTGAACAAACATATTCTTATGCTGTAAGATTTGATCTTCTAAGAAATAAGCTCTCATCAGTTCTTTTCTATGAGGTTTTTTTAACCTTTCAAGGCAAGTCTAATAATCTTATAAACTCTAATAATTTGCATTTATTGATCATTCTGAGATCATTGTTTAGTATTATCTCTATGTTTCTTTCTCTCTCTCTCTCTCACACACACACACACACACACACACACCAATCTTATAAAAATAAAATTCATCAAAGAGGGAAGCCAATATATCTGTAGTTTTGTTCACTCCAGTGGCCTTGTGTGACTTTTTCCTAATTACAACAAAATGCCTGGTGGGCACAATATGCCTCCAGAAATTTTTTTTTTCTTTTTTTGAGCATGAGTATTGTTGATTGAAACAAAGCACTGTGATCTTTCCGTTTCTCTCTGGAGCCTTCTTTCCTTCTGATTTGATACTTTATTAAGATAAAAGGTGGACAGATTTTCCTTCATTTTTTCTTCTTACACAGAAGTTCAAACACAGAAGAAGTTCACAAGTCGTACCCAAAAGGATAATATATGTGACCTTAGGGAAGTGGTCGGGCCTCAAGCATTTACACCCTTTCTTGCTGGCTCTTTCTGAGTCTTTACAGATGACCGTCAGAATACAGGAAAGGGATTTAAGAAAAAAAAAAAAACTCACATGAAAATGGGCTTTTTAAAATCGAGCTAAAATTAACTGAAGGGATCATCTGAACAGACCATTGGAAAAAATAAAACTACCTATACCTCATGATCTCTCAGCTGGAAGAAAGAATTTCAGCAAAAAGAACAATAGGACCACCCATTCCACCTCAGAGAATGTGCCTGCCAAGCCGGCTGTGAACGCACAGACCAAAGACATCCTCCCAGTCTGCCTGTTGGCCAGCCTGCCCATCACCAGGGCTCGTGTTCTCTATTCTCTTCCTCTTTTTCTAATACAAGTAATTTATTTTCATGGCTCTACAATTTCCAGAGAAAAGAAAAATCTGTCTTTATGCACTTTGTTTCATCATACCGGAATCTGGCAGATTAAACTGCACAAATTTGTGTATGAACAAAACTTTAATGTGAACACCGAAGCAGAATAGCCGACGCTATTGATTGACATTTTTCCTCTGAAAATTTCTTACCAAAGAGACATAGTATCTGGTAAAATAAATTGACCTTTTCACTTGATTTCCTCGGAAATTAAACTTCTCCTTTTAAGTTTTTCTATCATCAATATGAGTTCTTTCATCTTTTCTTTTCGCTTCCTTACTTGTTTCCTACTTCCTTTCCTTTTTTTTTTTTTTTTTTTTTTCCATTTTGGTTGTTCTTGTTGAGGACAATCTAACCCACACTTGCTAGGCACTCACGAAAGCAAATGATGACCATGTTAATCCAACTTGAGGGCCCTGACATCCTTTGCTTCCTAATAAATTACATTTATTTTTCCCTAATCCAGATTTAGATTCCATTGAAACACTTCTAGGTATCTTAAGGAAGAAAATATAAGTGTCAAAGTTAAAGTGTTCAGGGAAAAATAAAAAGAAACATTGTTTGGAGGACAAATAAATGATGAGGATGCAAATAATTTTTGCAAACCATCTTAATTCAGAGAATACTCAGAAGAATCAAGTCTACCCAAGCATCTCATTGTAAAATGAAACAATGCCCTTTGTTAAGAGTAGCAAAATTTGCTTTTAAGTTATATGGCAATGTTGTATGTAATCTTAAAATATATATATAAAGGTTTTTATTTCTAGTTTAGTAAAAATATATACCTTCTTTCAAAAATTACATTGATAGGACAATTCAGGAACCACGTCATTTTTTAGTTTGTATTTGTTTACCATAGAATATAAGGTGTTTGTGAATTGGGTCATTTTTTTATTCTTCTTTTTAACCCTAGAAATATGGCAAATATCTGGTAATACAGTAGAAAAATAGCAAATATTTAATTACATTGTAACTGTGTTGCTTCACTTAGTATAAGAAGCCTCTCTGGATCTGTAATCTGGCTTCTGAATGTTTCCAAATATTTTTAGCCTTGAAGACAGAAATAAGGGTGGGGGGGAGGTGTTGTTCTTTGAACTTAAATTTCAGTGGTTCAAGCCCCATTGCAGGCATGAGAAGCCCAATGTCCTTCCTGTTAACAGAATTTCTTTCTGCATGTCCTTGCATCTTAGTTTAAGATTTGAAGAAGGAGCCTGTGGACCACAGATCAGCAGGAAGATAGGATTTATTTGATAGAAAGGAATACAGAAGGAATTAAAAAGCACCAGAGCTTCTGGCAGAGGGAAGGACCCAAGTGGGAAGTCTCCTTGTTGGTCTTTTGTCTAAGGGAGTAAGGTCTTGAGAATTCATTTGGCCAGGACTTAGCAGATGGTAGACACCTTTTCAATGATAAAGAGAATATGAACAAATGAATGAATGCAGTCCACCAGCTGGGCAGAAAACAGCAGGATGTCCACTTCAGAAGAGGATAGTCAGGCTTACATGAAATTGCCCAGGGGGTGGGGAGGCCTGTATCATTCCCACCCTGATTTTCAAACCCTGGGCCTTTTGGATTAAGTTGTGCTTCTCGTCTTAGGGCTGCTTTCTTCACTCCATATTATGACCTGGTGAAATAAAGCCAGTTTTCTGGGATTTTCCCCAACTACTGTTTACAATAGATATTTGTGAATACCACTTTTAAGATTGTTCAAAAGTAGCAATGGAGGAGAATGTAGAGGGGATACATTGTAGCACATCACATCCAACAAACTACATGTGTCTAAACACACTCCACCTCTTTCCCACCCCTGCACTGTTCCACTGGCCATCTCCCGCCTTCACATGCCCTCTCTCCATCCACGCTTCTCACAGTACCTCCTTTCTAGACCCTGTTCTCCCTGGGCATGCCCACCACCACCACATTCCAGGAAACTCAGATACTTTCTAATGCAGAACAACTCACCTCTTTCTTCCTCTAGACTCTTCTTAATCTAGATCTGCCATGTCCAGCACCGTAGGTATTTGCCACATATGGCTATTGAGAACTTGAAAAGTGGCTTGAAATTGTGATTTGCTGTAAGCTTAAAACACACACCAGATTTTGAAAACTAAGATTAAAAAAAAAAAGTTATAATAAGTATTAATATTAAATATCTCATTCATAATATTTATTTTGAATATATGTTGTGTTGGGGGTTGTAGGTCCTGGTTCCCTAAATCCAGTTGACCGTGTTCAATTACTCGGCTGAGCTAAAAAGTTCAACTGAGGTATGGTGGTAACTGAAAGCAAAAATGAATGGAAACTGAAAATAAAACTGGAGCAATACAGGTAGCGTTAATAGAAGGCAAAAGTAACCTGTACAAGTTTCAGGGTAATAGAGAAATTTTATTTATGAAGAACAAAGAGAAAGCTTAGAGCACTTCCAGAGAGAGTTGGAAGTGGGTCCCTCCCATGAATAGGCTGAAGTGACAGAGATGGGGACTCAAAGGCCTGCAGGGTATTGATAGGGCCGAATGTAGAGACCTGCCCAGATAGAACCATCGCGCCCAGGACAGAATGAGTGTCCCACCATCCCCCAACTCTTATATTCCCTCCCTGCCTTAACCCATGTGCTGACTTCTTTTTCCAACTCAGCCCAGTAGCACTTGAGTAGCATGTTGCCCACACAGAACTTGAACTCCGCTAACTTTGGTTCACATCTGGGATTGACCTCTCATTTTTGGTCTGGAACCTCTCAAGTATAAATACTCACTTTCGCTCTATCTGAAATTGGTTGTAAGTATTCCATTGGCTTCTCTGTGCCTCCAGGCAGTACCACCTTTTTCTATTGGTCATTGCTTGTCTCTTTCCATTTGTCATTGGTTATCTAGGTTACTTCATACCCACATTCTTATGGGCCCACCAAGTTCAGGAACCTCCTCCTGGTTCAGCAGCCAGGTTTTATCCCACCACACTTGAATCCCCTCCCCCTTTTAAATTAATTTATTTATTTTTGTTAAGTCATTTGTACATAGACCATGAATACATTTATGCCCTTAAGGGATTCAATGTGTTGATTATTTATACAAATTGGAGTGCTTACATCCTACTAATTAACATAGCCTTCACCTCATTTGCCCAATTACAGTGTCAAGACATTTGTGTTCTACACCTGATAGATCCAATTTGTATTTGCAATATGCTCCATAGGTGTGGTCCCACTATTAACCCTCCCTATATTGACCTACTCCCCTCCTTTCCCTCCTTCATCCTAGGTTACAGTTGTGATTCATCTTTCTTATGAAAGTGTGAGTGATTATAAATTGGTTTCATAATAGTACTGAGGACACTGGATTTTTTTTTTCCCATTCCTGAGATACCTTACTAAGAAGAATATTTTCCAGGTCCATCCATGTAAACATAAAACAGGTAAAGTCTCCATTTTTTAATGCTGCATAGTATTCCCATAGTATACATATGCCATAATTTATTAATCCATTCATGGGTTGATGGGCACTTGGGCTTCTTCAATGACTTGGCAATTATGAATTGAGCTGCAATGAATAATCTGGTGCAAATATCTTTGTTGTCACGTGATTTTTGGTCTTTTGGATATACACCTAGTAGAGGAATTGCAGGATCAAACGGCAAGTCTACATTTAGATCCCTGTGAGTTCTCCAAACTTCTTTTCAAAAGGAACATGCTAGCTTGCATTCCCACCAGCAGTGCAGAAGTGTTCCCTTTTCTCCACATCCACACCAACATCTGTAGTTTTGGGATTTTGTGATGTGGGCTACTCTTAATGGAGTTAGATAATATGTCAAAGTGGTTTTGGTTTGCATTTCTCTGATGATTAAAGATGATGAGCATTTTTTCACGTGTCTGTAGGTCATGCGCCTGTCTTCTTCAGAAAAGCTTCTGTTCATGTCTCTTGCCCACAATGAAATGGAATCACTTGTTTTTTGCTTAGTAATAACTTTGAGTTCTCTGTGGATTCTGGTTATTAGACCTTGTTGAAAATGTCCCTTCTCATGCTGAAATAATATATTGCATTAAACAAATATGTTGAATGATAATTGGTTAAATAAAATGATAATATATTGGATTAAATAATAAAAAGTATCATCAAAATTTATCTTTCTTGCCTCTTTTTACTTTTTTAATGTGACTGCTAGAAAATTTAGTTCCATACGTATTTTACTCCAAAATATATTTCTCTGACGTATCTTGGGATGACTGCCATGAATCTCTTTGCTAGAAGTAACACTGCAAAGCTATCTTTCCTGGAATGAAATTTACATCTGTAGAAAATCTACTTTAATACAACCATGTCTACTCTTACCTGATCCAGGAAAGATTAACTCAGAGTACTACAGACCTGAAAGGTCTGGAAAGAAACACTTGTGGTCTTTTCAGTCTGAGGTGCTACAAGTAAGGTTTCATTTACATAACAAAACTACCTCTGCTAGCAAGATAAGACTCTTCATCCCTGCCACTCCCTCCTTTTCCTCCCCACAAACCTGTTGCCTGCTGTCAAGGTCCCATTCTTTCAAAACCTCTGTACTTCTTTGAGGAGTTGACCCTACACCTGTGGGTTCCCAGCTACACACATTAAAATAAATTTGTATAGCTTTTCTCTTATTAATCTGCTCTATTGTGAGTTGATTTTTCACAGAAGTCTATTTGACAGTGTTGCTCTAGACCTCAGAGCCTCAGCCTTCCACAGCAACACAGACCCATTCAGGTGGTTTGTTAAACAAGCAGATATTTTTAACCCCAGAGATGAACTATGCAACTCCAAGAAGAAGAATAAGGCTACAGCTATGGTTTTCTTTGTATATCAACTATTTCTTTTCTCCTACAGAACATTTCACCTGTCTTCCATAAAAATGTGTTCACATTCATGCTGAACTGAGTACAGCCAGGGCAACATTCTGTATGGGATACTGAGTTCTTGTAACAGAAAGTAAGATCTGAAAAGGGGCAAGGAAGTGTTTTACAAGTTGTCTCTTTAAAACCTTCCACCATCTGAGGAATTAAAACCTTCATTACATCCCAAGGCCAGTAATTGAAGGAGCAAAAAATGTTCTTCACTGTTTGTTTCCTAGTATCTTAAAGCAGGATGATGGCTCAACAGAATTTTCACAAGATCATAGTTAACAGAGATAAGGTTAACAGCCTGAAGACATGATCTGTAACACTGGTTACATGGACTGGAATCCAACCACCACAACCCCCATTTGAAAAAGCTCTGTATTTTTGCTTAATGGTAGGATGGCAATCTTGGGAGACATCAGTCTATCATCCTCTTCATTTGCCAGCAAATTAATAAACTTCTTTTTCCTTTTCCTCAAACCACTTTCCCTCATTTTTCATTCTCACTGATTCAGCCTCGGGGACAAGTACCAACCAAATTCCAGAAACTATTGAAACTGTGTTTTGTTTTTGTTGTTTGAGAAAGGGTCTTGCTCTGTAACCAGAGCTAGATAAAGTGCCATGGTATCATCATAGTTCACTGCAACTTCAAACTCTTAGGCTCAATAGTTCCTCCTGCCTCAGCTTCCCAAGTAGCTGGAATTACAGGTGCATGCTACTGTGCCTGGCTAATTTTTCAATTTGTTGTAAAGGCTCACTGTTGCTGAGGCTAGTTTCAAATTCCTGTACTCAAGCAATGTTCCTGCCTTGGTCTCCCAAAGTGCTAGGATTATAGGCATGATCCACTACACCCAGCCTCAACTAACTACGATTAAGAAACTCTTGTCTCTTTTGGCTCAGTGTGGTTTCTTTGGCTTGGGTAGGGATTTTAATGTTGTGGTGAAACACACAGGCTTCGGAGTGAGACAGACTTTATTCTAATGCCAACAACCTGAATAGGACTGATTTATCTACCAGGCACAACAGACACAATGTCTATAGCCCACAGAAAATGTTTTGGTTTTAATTTCTTTAAATCAAAATTACAAAATGGATACAATAACAATGAATTTTTTAAAATAACAATAAATTCAGCCTGACCTATTTTCATCTTTATCTCAATACATGTCTAAAACATAATTCTAAATATACATGTGTATATACATACACACACACATATTTGTTGTTTTTGATTAACAGAGGAAGAGGGCCCACAGACGCAAAAGTGCCCATGGCCTGGGCAAATCACGATGCAATCCCATAGCAGAGTGGCCTTGGATAAGTGCTTTTAATCTCTCTGAGTACTGGCTCGTGTTATCTGTGAATGAAGATAGTAATGGTACTTACATCATTGATGAGACATACATATATTTCCACAATCTGGTTCCCTTTCCTTCTGGACACATCAGAGGATTGCCCTACCCTTCCTTCTGAAGATTTGTCACTGCCATGTGACTTGCTCTGGCCAATGAAACGTGAGCAGCTCTGCTGGTGCTGCTTCCAGGTGTTAGCGTTTAAGCACAGGTGTTTTTGAAATTCCACCTCTCCCTCTTCCTCAGCCATGGTGATTATGGTAGGACACACTGATATGGAAAGGTAATGTGATTGAATTTACAGAATTATCTGGGACCTGCAGCAGACTTTCTGTAAACAACAAATAAGCATTTGGTACGTTGACCCACTCCAATTGGAGGATTATTTATTACTGTAGCATAACTTAAGTGGGTGAACCTAGTAGATACAATAGAGCTATAGTGATGATTAAGTACGATTATTACGTTAAAAGCACTTACATTATCATCATCATCATTTGTATCTAATATGGTACAAAATATTATACAGTTATTATACAGTTCTGTACACATAATTAGGGTTTAATAAATGGTTGCTTTCATTATTGTTGATATTGTCTTTGCTTGAGTCCTGCTGGTCCTCCTCCCATGTCAAGGGAATAGTGCCCTTGACCCATTCTGATTCCCATGGTTAGGAAATTTATTATAATGGCAGAAATGTCTTGATCTCTTAGTACAGAATAGTGTCAACTAGTGTATTTAAGTAAGTCTGGCTTTGTTCCAGTGTAGCTTGTCAAACACCTTGCAATTATCACCCTCTATCTATGAATGGAGACTAGTTGGTTCCTCTCTCTCTCCTTTTCTGTCTCTCTCCTGGTTTTCCTCTCCTCACTCCACTCTCTCTCTGGGTCTTGGGCCTTTGTTGTTCACCTTCTGATGATGGAATGCTTCTACATTTACTTTTTTGACAAATAAAGTAACTGCCGAGTAGAATCCAAATTGAAAAGGTCCCCCATTAGGCACAAAATAGGAATTTCTTGACAATTCTGTCAGGAGCCCAGGGGTTTTAACTTAACTATTTTATATTTGCTGTCATGTGGGGTATGGATGCTCACTATAAGCAAGAGATATATTAGTAATATGAACAGGGAAGGAGAAAAGAAGCAACTAAAAGTGGGAGAGAGAAATTATATTTTTGGGTATGTATGTCTTAGTTCTTTGATAGGTTTTGTATATACCTTATCTATTTCTGAATGGAATACTTTAATGGGAAACTCCAGAAATTTCCCTAGAAATGTTGGTTAGGTCTATAAGTTTTATAAATGAAAGCAAAGTGAGAAAGAGTCATTTGTTAATAGTTGTAAACAGTTACAATGTACCACAAGAGGAGATGGAGAAATTAGAATTTTTGTGCCTTACTGGTAGAATGTAAAATGGTGCAGCCACTGTGGAAAACAGTCCAACTATTCCTCAGAAAGCATTCATTGCATTACTGTAAGACCCAGAAATTCTTCTTCTGGGTGTACACTCAAAAGAATTCAAAGCAGCGACCGAAACAGATATTTTTACACTAATGTCTATAGCATTATAATTTTAGCATTATTTACAATAGCGAAAAGATAGTAACAACCAGAATTCCCACTGACAAATGAATAAACAAAATCTGGTATATACACAATGAAATATTATTCCACCTTAAAAAGGAAGGAAATTCTAGTACATGCTATAATGTGAATGAATCTTAAAGATATTATCTTAAGTGAAATATTGTGAT
This sequence comes from Loris lydekkerianus, assembly GCA_963574355.1. Lineage (NCBI taxonomy): Eukaryota > Metazoa > Chordata > Mammalia > Primates > Lorisidae > Loris > Loris lydekkerianus. The sequence continues at coordinate 59,072 of CAUYPK010036172.1, forward strand.
GGCGAAATAGGCCATCACAAAAGGACAAATATTATGATTACACTTATATGAGGTATCTAGAGTAATCAAATTCATACAGGCAGAAAACTGACCAGTAGCTTCTGGGACTTACAGAAGAGAGTAATTGGGAGTCGTTTAATGAACACAGAGTTTCAGTTTTACAAGATAGACAAAGATCTAGAAATGGATGATGACAATGTTCGCACAACAATGTGAATGTACTTAATGCCATAGAACTGTACTCTTAAAAATGGTTAAAACAGTACATTTTATGCTTTATTTATATACCTATATATCATACATACACATTTACATATACACTAGAACCTCTGTAAGTTGACCATGCAAGGGACTGTAACAAATTTGTCAATATATGGAGGTAGTCAACATAAAGAACTGGGCCTACTGTGCTGATACATACAGGTGGTACATGTCTGGTCTATGAAAATTAAGTCAACTTATTTTAGAATATTACAGGTGAAGGCAGAGTATGATGGTGAAAGGGATAGATGTCTAGCTCATCTCTCCCAGAACAACAGGTAAGAGTGGGTGGGCTAGTTCATTCCCTGTGGGGAATACTGGTATAGACAGACAGGGGTGTGCAGCAAAGTGGTGGATTGCTGGACTTGAAATCTGGAGATGCGCAGACTGCCAAAAAAATGTCTGTGCCCCTGCTGAAGCAGTGGGCAGTGGCATTAAACAGCTCCTCCCCCACAGAAGATTACAATCCCCAGTTCATGGGGCAACCAGGTGTTGTGTGGAAAAACTGGTGAAGCATGGACTCCTGAGCAGAATTTGGTGGTCAGATAAGGTGCCATCTGCAATGGCACAGCTGGGGCCAGACGGCCAGAGAGATAAGCAGGCAGCAAGGCTCCCAGTCAGGAAGCAGACATTTTATTGAAATTTCAGAAATGGGACTGCCACAGGCACCTTTGCACATGGGCCAGGTGCGGTGATTTGAGTCTCTCCTGCAGGCAGTCATCCTGCACCCAAAGCCGGTCCAGGATACTCTGCACTTCATGGGAACTATTGCGGGAAGAATTTGTGAAACCTGCCTGTGAAGTTTTTTCTTGAAATCAGTGGAATCAAGAACTTGGCAGGGTCTAAGCACTAAGCCGGTAGGTAGCCAGGCAACCATCAAAAACACTGCAAACCCTGAATCAGGTATAAGCCTGGGAACCACTCACAGCACCACCCAGTGTCCAGAATGTATATTGCAGCATAAACATATTCCTACTAAAGTTGACCCTCTGGCATATATATAGTCATTATGTTTATATATATAATATATATATATTATATATATGTATAATATATATGTATTATATATAATATATATATGAATAATATTTTTGGTGGTGGTGCTTTTTAAATTTTTTTCTTTGCTCATTCTTTTTTGCTCTTTTGCGTTTTTTCCTTTTCTTGTAGTAGTTATTGTTACTTTTCTTTTTTAAATTATTATTAATACTATTTTTTTTCTTTTCCTCTTCTTCCCTTCTTATGGTTGCTGAGAGTGCTTATAACAGGCTATTATAAGGGTTTTTAATTATTATTAATTTTTATTTTTATTATTTTTTTAATTATTATTTTTCTTTTCTTTATTTATTTTTTAGTCTGTTTATTTGTTTCTGATTGTCTGTGTATCTGTGTGCTTATGTGTCTGGTAGCTTCTTTCTTTGTTTATTTGTTCATTTTGTTTCAACGGGTCTTGTGTTTTGCTAAATGCTCGGGTTGGCTATTTTCCCTAACTCAAACTTTTACATCCAATAATAACAAGGGGGAATGGGAGATGATGGCTGACTAGAGCCAGCTTTTAACAGAAGCTCCAGTCCAGTGGAAGAGATAACGGTCAGAAAGAACCCAATAAAGCCAAAGGGCAGGAGCTGAGCTAAGAGAAGAGATAGATAATTGCATGTCTTCTCTGCCAAGGCAAACTGTGATTCCAAGGAAACAAATTTCAGGTACAGAACTCATCCCAAAGAGGACATGTGTCTGTCCCCTCCCCTAAGAGAGTTGCTTGCTTGCTGTGGGATCTCTACTAGTGAACAGTGGACTGAGGTTCTCTTCTCTCACCCCACTGGAGTGACTTGCTGGAGGCTGGGGTTCCTTCTCCAGAGAGTCCCTGCTATGAGCCTAGGAATTTCCCTTGTCTGGCAAGAAGTTTGAACAAATAATTTCCCTGCCACCTTAAACTTCCAATCTACCCTTCCCCCCCCCCCCTTGCCTGGTGGTATAGAAACCCAACCCCTGCAGAGACCAGAATGTCTGCACTTCTTGGCTAGGTCTGGGCATTAATTGCCTATATGGTGGCAATGCAGCTATGCTGTATCTGTGAATCTGATAATAGTGCAGCAAGGTGTCTTCCTGGGAGGTGTCTTGCCTGGTTCTGAGAAAGAGTATCTCAGCAGCGGGTGGAGGATTGGGTCCCCGCATGACAGGTGGAGACTCGGGAACAGCTCAGGTGCGTGAACCCAAGTGGAGACACCTCCCACCCAACATCAGCATTAATAGAGCGATCCTGCTGGAGTCTAATTTTGAAGAGTCATCTCCCCAACTCTGTGGTATGCCAGAGGGAACCACACCTCACCCTATAGGGATACCAGAATAGCAGAACAGTGACAGCAGAGGTGTTGCGTGAAGTCCCTTATGAATGGTCAGTAACGCAGAGTATAGACCTGCAATTGAAATAGTATAGAACAAAGAGTGGCTACAAGCTCTATGATTACAAGTAGCAAACTTCTTTATTTCTTTTCAGCTTATATAGCCAGTGCTGCACATGCACACTGTTAATCTAACTGATACACATTCTTCTAAATTTTCTATTATGCCTAAAGTAATAATCATGGAAAAACATGCTGTCAGCCATTTATCCACATCTTGATAAAGTCACAAACCGTTGCCAGGGAAAGGGTTGATTGTTCACCCATCTTGTTAGGCCCCAAGCCATCTGGAGGCAGTAATTTAATCTTAAATAACCACAGCCCAGAGATTCCTAAGACATACTGTTGATATGTTTGCATGCCCCCAGCCCTCTGGGCCAGCATCTGATCATTGGACTTTTACCTCCAATGTGTTCAGGCCAAAGGCTATAATGGAGTTCTTCCCTCATTTCTCCTAGACTGTGCCAAATAAGACTTATTACTAGCTCACTCTCAGAATGGCAGGGACAAAGGCATATAGGCTTTTTGCCTATACAAAGGTTTGGTGGCTGAGGGAGAAATACATTTGCTGTCTGGATATCCTCAGGTTTAGATTGTGCTCAGGTGGAACATTCCTAAGTTGCCATAGAGTACCTGAGGCAGGCAGGCTTCAGCTCCCCCTGTTGGTTGGTGGCAGAGGGTGGTAGCCAAGAGGAGGAGGATTGGCTGGATTCACAAACTTTGACTTTACTTTGACTCTGGCAGGCACAAAGCCCTGCCACATGTGCTTAATGGACAGAACTGAGCCATAGAGACTGGGTTAACAGAGACTGGCATTGGGGTTACCAAAGATTGGGATTGCCAGAGTCCTGTGGTGAAGGAGGAGCACGGTGGGGAAAGAGGCATCAGCCGCCTTGGTCCAAACCTTCTATTGGATGGGACTTTCTGACTCCTTGGAGCACCAGAGTGGGCCAAACTTGAGCTACCAGTAGACTCCTATTGTCTAGTTGCTGGAGACCACTTGAACTCTCCCACTAGAGACTGGGTGTTGATTGGGACAATTGGTTTAGAACTCTTAATCTGGACAGATCAACCAAAGAACCTCCATGGTGGTACCCTGGTTCTGTTGTAGTTGGAAGATTTGATTTTTTCCTCTTCCAGTTGTTACCCGTGGGGGGCAGGAAGTCTTAGTTGCTTGTATTTTTCCACAGCTGAGAGTTCAACCCAGAGTCTCTGATTTACTAGGATTGGACAGAGATCAGCTGAATACAAGACAGAGCCACATAGCTCCACCATACCAAGCAGGTCTCCAGAGTCTCAGGCTGTAGTACTTCATGGGTCCTTTGCAAAGCTGTAGAGGAAAAGTTGCAGTCACTAGCCCAGCTCTTTGGTAAAGGGCTGGTCAACCACAACCCCAGAAGCCCCCAATTCAATTTCTCTCTACCTGCTCCTCTAGCCAAATGGTGAAAAACAATCATGGGGCAAAATCAGTGGGAAAACTCTGGCAATATGAATAATCTGAACAGATCAACTGCCCCAAGGAATGACAAACCAGCCACATGAAAGGATCTCCCCCATTCATAAACAGATGGCTGAGATGTCAAAAGTTGAATTTAGAATTTGGATGGCAAATAAGAGTAACAGAATGAAAGTAAAGTTGGAATTAGAAATTCTAGGAATAATTCAAAAGTTGTCTCAAGAATTCAATGAATTCAAAGACAAAATCACCAAAGATTTTGACACATTGAGAAAAGAAGTTGCAGCCTTCCAAGATATGAGAAATACAGTAGAATCCCTCAGTAACAGAATTGAACAGGAAGAAGAAAGGATTTAAGACATCAAAGACAAAGCCTTTGAACGCTCCCAAATGCACAAAGAGAAAGAGAAATGGAAAGCAAAAACGGATTATTTTCTCAGAGAACACTGGGATAATTCCAAGAAAACTAATATTCACCTTATAGGAATCCTTGAAGGTGATGAGTTTGCTTTGAAAGTTTCAGATATTCTTCTTCAAGAGATAATAAAGGAAAACTACCCAAAAATTCAGAAAGCAGACAGTTTCAGAACCCCAGCACAATTCAACCCACATAAAACATCTCCCAGACATATTATCATTAATTTCACCAAAGTTAATGTGAAAGAGAAAATATTGCAAGCAGCCAGACATAAGAAAACCATAACCTACAAGGAGAAGAATATTAGAATGACTGCAGATCTCTCTGCTGAAACTTTTCAAGCTAGAAGAGGATGATCATCTACCTTCAACCTCCTAAAACAATTTTCAACCCAAGATCCTGTATCCAGCTAAACTGAGTTTCATTTATGATGGAGAAATTAAATACTTTAATGATTTTTACATGCTGAAGAAATTTGCCATAACTAAACCAGCTCTCCAGGATATTCTCAGACCCATCCTCCACAATAACCACCACAATGCTTTACCACCAAAGTAAACTGACTTAGAAATTTTTGATCAAAATCCAACTACTACAGTAGCAAAAACATTAAAAAGTCCACTGATTGTTCAATAAATTCGACACCCAAAATAATACTAGCCTTATCACTACTCTCAATTATGTGAATGGCTAAAATTGCCCTATAAAGAGGAACAAGTTGGATGACTGGATTCACAAACTCAGGCCAGATATTTACTGCATACAAGAATCTCATCTTACCCTAAAATATAAATATAGACTCAGGGTGAAGGGATGGTCATCTATAATTCAGGCAAATAGAAATCAGATAATAGCAGGTGTTGCAATTTTATTCTCAGATACAATAGGCTTTAAACCAACAAAAGTAAGGAGAGATGAGGATGGTCACTTCATATTTGTTAAGGGAAACACTCAACATGATGAGATTTCAATTATTAATATTCATGCACCCAACCAGAATGCTCCTCAATTTATAAGAGAAACTCTCACTGACATGAGCAACTTGATTTCTCCACCCCTATAATAGCTAGAGATTTTAATACCCCTTTGGCTGTGCTGGATAGATCCTCCAATAAGAAACTAAGCAAAGAATATTTAGACTTAAAATTAATCATTCAATGATTGGATTTAACATACATTTCATCCTAATAAAACTGAATACACATTTTCTCATCAGTGCATGGAACATTCTCCAAAATTGATCACCTCTTAGGTCACAAGGATAATCTCAGCAAATTTTAAAAAGTAGAAATTGTTCCTTATATCTTCTCGGACCATCATGGAATTAAAGTTGAGCTCAGGAATCTGCAAACTCACACAGAAACATGGAAAGTAAATAATCTTATGCTAAATGATATCTGGGTCATAGATGAGATTAACAAAGAAATTACCAAATTTTTGGAGTAAAATGATAATGAAGACATGAACTACCAGAACCTCTGTATACTGCAAAGGCAGTCCTAGGAGGGAGATTTATAGTATTACAAGTGTTCTTCAAGAAAATGGAAAGAAAAAAAAAAAAAAGAAAGAAAGAAAGAAAATGGAAAGAGAGGAAATCAACAACTTAATGAGACAGCTCAAGCAACTGGAAAAGGAAGAACATTCCAGCCCCAACCCCAGCAGAAGAAAAAAAATAACCAAAATTAGAGCAGAATTAAATGAAATTGAAAATAAATAAATTATACAACAGATCAATGAATCAAAAAGTTGGTTTTTTAAAAATTCAATAAAATAGATAGACCTTTGGTTAACCTAACCAGAAATAAAAGAGTAAAATCCCTAATTTCATCAATAAGAAATGAGAAAGTTTCTTGGAAAGAGTGCAGTGGAAACACTTGAAGAAATAGGCCTGGGAGAAAACTTTATGAGGAGGACCCCCAGGGCAATTAAAGCAATACCAAAAAATACATTACTGGGATCTGATCAAACTAAAAAACTTTTGCACTGCCAAGAACACAGTATGTAAAGAAAATAGACTACCCTCAGAATGGGAGAGGATATTTTCAGGTTACATTTCTGACAAAGGTCTGATAACCAGAATCCACAGGGAGCTCAAACTTATCAATAAGAAAAGAATAAGTGATCCCATTTCACTATAGGCAAAAGAAGACTGAAGAAGACAGGTGCATGGTCTACAGACACATGAAAAAATGCTCATCATCTTTAATCATCAGAGAAATGCAAATCAAAACCACTTTAAAATACCATCGAACTTCAGTAAGAGTAGCCTACCTAAAAAAATTCCAAAACTACAGATGTTGGTATGGAGGTGGAGTAAAG